>WYDI02005691.1:0-43963 GCA_009867235.2 Psittacus erithacus
GTTCAGCCTGGAGAAGAGAAGGCTGCGTGGAGACCTCATAGCGGCCTTCCAGTGTCTGAAGGTGACCTATAAGGATGATGGGGAGGGAATCTTCATTAGGGACTGTAGTGACAGGACAAGGGGTAATGGGTTCAAACTTAAAAAGGGGAAGTTTAGATTGGATATAAGGAAGAAGTTCTTTACTGGTGGTGAGGCACTGGAATGAGCTGCCCAGGGAAGTTGTGAATGCTCCATCCTTGGTGGTGTTCAAGGCCAGGTTGAACAGAGCCTTGGGTGACATGGTTTAGTGTGATGTGTCCCTGCCCATGGCAGGGGGTGTGGAACTAGATGATCTTAAGGTCCGTTCCAACCCTAACTATTCTATGATTCTGTGTTTATTCTCATCTTCTCCCACAATAGTCCAACAAGGGAAATGACAAGTCTAGAAAGATATTATACTCAGCACACTGTTTCTAAAAATGCTGTTAGAAGTTTGAATGGGGGCAATGGAACTCATGTAGAATAAAAGCCCGCCACGCTGAAGGGCATACCAGTCTTCCTAGTATATCCTAGGAAAGGACTGAGCACCAAAAAGGCTAAGCTTTCCTCGGCTGAATGTAGTAAAGCGTTTCAATCCAACCACGAGCAAGCAATCCAAGCATTTTCACTAAATAAACAGCCGACAGGCAAGCAGACTTAAGTGTCCAAGGAAAGGAAACACCTTAAATAGGCTAAAATGCTGAAGTATTTTTGCTGAATAACAAGCACTGCCTGGAGGACACTGTCCTTACTAGCAGTTCTGGCTTGCTTTTGGTTACCGTGTAAAGAATCCCCCAGGGCTCAGTATGGTTTCAGGAACTCGCATGCTATTCAAACGTGCAGTCTCTTTCCCTGAAGCCACGTCACCAGGCACTAAGAGATGAGCAGCCCAAAAATAATATTTTGGAAAGAGCACTGCCAATCCACCCTTTATGGGAACAGTTTTCTCACTGGCTTGCCTTGAGGAATTAAAAGTTATGGTACAAAGCCCTCCAGGCAATCTTTCTCTGCTGGTATTGTTAGCTTGTATCTTCACTAATTTTAGTCTGCTGTGATGACCTCTATCACTTACCAGGCAGAGCTTTGGTTTCAATTAGTGCATCTAGCTATCTTACTCCTCAGCTATAGCTTTTTTCTAAGTTTGCAGTTTTCTTCTCGCACCCATTCCTCTTTCGTTTGTTGGTTCCATAAGGCACAATACAGAGAAATGCTGCTTCTTGTTCACAGAAAAAAGCCCTAACAAAACAAATCCCAAAGCCACAATTTGTCCTCCTTCTCCTCATGCCTGCTGGCCACCTGACCATGAGGCCATTTTCCATTCATCTGCTGATGACCAATAAAAGGGTAGCAGGCAGCGCTTGTGCTCTACTCCAGAGACAAATCCTGCACTAGGGGTGGGGATCCTTCTGTAGCAGCTACTGCACACTTGTGGAGGAAAGCTGGCAGGCTGATAGCACTAGTTGAGGCCGTCCATTTCGCAAAATGAAGAGCAAAACTGTCATAGCCTCTATGCGTTTAACAGAATGCTGAGAAACATGTTAAATGTTAGAGCTGCTTGGGTAGATGAATGTACCTCAGATCAAAGATCAAGGCTGCAGCTTCAGGCAGACATACTGGGACAAGTATGTGGAGGAAGGAGCGTGTGTTACCTGTGAGTAGATTAGCTAGAATAACCCTCAGCTCCAGTGGTGGTGAGTGGGAAGAGGACTGCTGAACTTGCACTGCTGGGAGAGATGTAACTGCTTTGACACCAAATACAAAGCAAGACAATCACGTAATGGTAGAGAGTCAAGTTCTCATCTTTAAACTGCAGAATTCCCTTACTCTGAAAACATCCAGAAAACCCCTAATCCTCCACCATTTGGAGTACTGAGACCCAAGCAACCCAAGGTGCAAGCTTTCCCAGGACACCTCAGGCTGCCCTCATGCAGCCTTTTAATGCTATGTGAGCATCACAACTCATGTCCTTTCAAACTAATATGATTGGCAGTACAAGTCTGGTATATTCTTAATCTTAAAAAAAACCAAAACAAAATAAACAAATTAGTGAAATACAGTAAGAGGAGGAAGGAGAAAGAGCTTTATTTCATGTGAACACAGATCAAAACATTTTTCTATGCCTACAGGGGTTTCAGAAAAAAGTACAACAAAACGTAACTTTCAATGAGATGTAATTGATGAATGATTTATGGGCTATTTGTGTAGAAGCACTAAGCATGATAAAGTCTCATCTTGATAAATCAGCTCAAATTCCACTAGTGCCATTAATAAATCAAAAGCAGGTCAGCTCCATTCTTAATGTTATTACTGTGGTGCCTTCTGTCTGCTAATGCAAGTTTTAACATCTTCTTCACACATTAGTATGAGACAAAGATACATATACCTCCTTAGTGAATTAATTAGGAGGATTTTGCATCCTTCACTTCACAGACAAGACATCTCTCCCTCACACTCTTTTAGCTGTCTGAAGGGAACATCTATCATACACTGAAGGAAAAGTATATAACACTATGATAAATCTGAGCCAAATTAACATGCCAGCCCTTCTAGAAATGGAGGACTTCCCTCTCCCTTTCTGCAACACCCTCTTCTCAATCCGTTCCCTTCACTCCCCAGATGCACAGGTCACCCCCTCCCTTGTGCTGACACCAGCACTTGTCCAATTACACAGGAGGTTGATGCAATTTTCTGTCCCAGCAAAACTTAAAAAACCCCAACAAAAAACAACAAAAACCTCAAAAGCCCACACCACACTGTTTTATAAGCAAGCCAGAATATCTGTTGGAACATTCAGCAGAATAGAAAGGCATTTAAGTACTTTAAACTGATTTAAATGCAGTCATGAACACTGCAGCCAGCTCAAGGTAAGAGGCAAGGACAGGATGGTATCTCTCCCTTCTGATAGCTGCCAGTTGCTTATTTGGCTCATCCACCTACGAAACTTTATCTTAAGATTCTATGACACACTTGTAGGCTTAAGAATCATTAAAAATACCAATTAGTCTGATTTCTAATTTCAGTGAGTCTAATTAGTTCCTGCACACAAATAATTCTCCACATGCCTTCACTGTGCAGGTCATTGCTCATCTGCAGAAAGAGCTGGGCACTGTATTACATTTCATATCTATTACACATCTTAAAGACATTAAGCTTCTACTTGTAATACCAAGCACATTTAAGATGACACAAGAATTGCTTTTGCTTTTTTTTTTATATAATGATTTGATAAGCTTATGTCCTCTGAAACAGAATCGGGTTCTGGTCAGTGTGTAAACCCCGCTCCTTACAGCTTACTTCCAAAGATATTAGACAGAGAGAGACAGTACAGATAAAGACTAAGGAGAAATAGCTTCTACAGACTCTTTAGAGACTATTCAGAAGAGAAGGGGGACTGAAGAACATACCAAAAGATACACTGTGGAATTTAGGAATCTTAATACAAGTACTGGCATGCCAGTCTGAGTGGCTTTTTCTGTTTTAAACGAAAGCCCAAGAGTAGTTTCAAAAAACAAAACCAAAACCAATTTCTAGAAGGCTGTGATCTACTATTTAGTATTAATTTTGCCAAGAACATGATTTTATGCACAGAAACTGAAGCTCTAAAAACTCTGCACAAAGTTGTATTGGTCAGACACTGATATACGCATGCTCCCCGCCTTGCAGAGTTTACAAAGAGCTCATGAGGCACTCCCCTAAAAATGAAAAGGCTTTCTATGTAAATTGCATATTTCAGTCCCAAATTTAAAAGTGCTTATTAAATTGAACATTCACTAACTTGCTATCTCTGCATTAATCACATATTAACTAGACTCAGGAATGAGATGATGTAGTATGAAGCTTTATTCCCACATGTTTAATCTTCCCAGAGGTTTCACAAATGGTTGAGGCATGACCAAGATTTGCAGGTGTTTATAGGCTTAGGTTTTCACTTGTCAGTCACTGTTGCAGCCTCCGAGCACCTTGCAAGAGCTAAAAACACTACCATCAATCACCCCTCCTTCCTTCCTTCCTTCCAGTAGGTAGGCGTAAATTACCTGAGTTGAATGACTTGGGCTAGAGGGGAGGAAAACAGAAGCAGGGCAACTGAGGAAACTCACTGGAAGAGTTGAACACTTCATGCCAAACATTCAGAGCCTGTGGTCTTTCTCGCATCTCTTTCGACACACAGCTCCAAAGCCAAGGTCTTACTCGCACATATATTTGGGCTCCTACATGCAAATCTCCTACATTTTCTGCACAGGCCTGTGGCCACAGTAAAGCACACCTGCTGCAGAAAGCAGGACAAGCAAAAGGATAATGATCTTGGAATGCAGGAGCTAATCCCACAGAGGGCTTGGAAAAACAAGACAGCCAATGTACAGGAAGAGGACCTCATTAGCATATGGGACATCAGTGTGATGATCTTACAGTGACCTGCATTGCTCAGCAGGCAATCTACAACACGTTTGGACCAGATGGGACTCTTCAGGGTGTGATCTTGGTTCTTGCTATTGGAAATATTCATGCCTGGCTGTCTCAAGTGCATGGATCACTGTGGAGATTAGGGTGAGATGCAAACTCATAATCAGAAGCAGATGGAAACATTTATTATTGTGGCTCTTCTGCACTCACAGAGCCATGGGGGGTCTGAAGGGTCTGAATGCCAGAGGCTGAGAACATCCCTCTGTGATAGGGGATGTTACAGAGAGGAAGCTATCTCAAGCACACTCCTCTTTCACAGCAAGAAATCGATCTTAGCTTTTGTCCACTGCTGTTACACCAGGAGTTCCCAGTTAAACATCAATAATATTTAAACAGTTTGTCATGTATTAGTCTTCCTTGAGAAGACACAAGGAAAAAGGATATTACCTTATTCTGACTGCTTTATTTTCTTACTGTTATTTCTCATCAAAATTTACTCCATGTTTTGCCAAACAAAACCCTGCACTGCTTTATCTTGTGACTATATGTATATATGAGCTGGGCACTTTAGTAATTATCTCTTGCAGCCTTCCTCCCTCATTTACTGCTCCTCCCCAAGAGATTCAAAACAGGAAAGACCTTATTTTATATCTGAACATAGCATAAAATGCTCACCAACTGCTTTCAGTAAAGAACAAAGATAGAAATCACAAGATTATCATACAGGCTACTCATTCTACAGTGGCTGTGGCAATCACTTAACACTTCTTTACTCAATTATAAAGAGTGTTAATCTCTTTCACCCTTGCAAAGACTTCTGTTATTATTGAATGGCAGTTATCGGTAAGAACAATGCAATGGGAAAATACCAGGCTCAGTAGGAGCTGGCGACCAGCAGACGTAACTGTGGGAGTGATTCCCACAGTGGGCTCTGGCCAAGATATGCCAGTTATGTGTTCTTATTTTATCTTCATTGTAAACTGGGTTTTCAACCAATACCTACCCCCCATAAAAGGTTATTGAACTAATGAAGTGTGAAAGGCATTTTGCAACTGAAAAAAGAATTGGCAAGGGGTTTTTCTTACTGCTCTTTCAAGCTAATCAGTAAGGGCTAATCTTATTTTGTATCATTAGACCAGTGCTTATCCTGGGAAAAGGGAACTGAAGTGCTTTAAACATAGAAAGGCGCTCCTCTCATCACAGATGCCTAGGTGGTGACCCCGCTTCAGGGAGAGGTGATGACCTGAAGAAGGAGGTGCACCGCATCAGCAGCTCAGCTGGAAGCCCAGCACTCACCTGGCCCCCACTCTTTGAGCCTTGCCTCCACTCCCCCCCTCCTTAGCCACTCACATAGCAGCAGTGTTGGCTTGGTCAGCTTGCTCACATCAGCAGAAGTAGTAAATCCTTGTTTACTTTATAGCTGCGTTTTTAAAATCCAGCATGATGTTCCTGACTCATTAGAAACTGTAATCGCTATAAGCATCCCAAGTGAATAGAATCACACCTGAGACCAATCTGGCCTCACTTTTTCAGTTGCTATAGGAGAGATGGATTGAAATGAACCAGTTTAGCTCCCAAACATCTGCTCGGCAAATGCTCACATAAATCAGGATGCAGAATATAGTATATTTGCCACACCCTGAAAAGCAATAGTCATGCAAGATGAAGAGAAGAATGAAATCCTGGACTTCAAGTCCATGGCAAGACTCCCGTTAGTTTTAAGAATGGCAATATTTTACTGTAGATTGTTACCAGATGGTAGATTTTAGGACTAATTGGAAAATGCAATTAAAAGTAAAAAAAGAATTAAATAACATGCTAGCTGCACTAATTTATTGCATTCAGATTATCAAAAATACACAAAATTGGCGTATATCCAAGCAAAAACCATGCCTGCCCTCTTAGAAGTACTCATTTTCACTCAGAAGAAACCTGAAATTCTTCTAACTAGTGAAGATTTTCCCCCAAGCAAGGAGATTTTCCACACCAATTTGACTTTTAAATGTATAAAGATGCTATTTTTTTATAAGTCACGTAGTATATTTTAGATAAATACACCATCTTACCTATGCTTTGATCTTCTCCCCACATGTTAAATAGAATCTTTTCTAACTGGGGATTGTTTCTGAGCTAATACTGCAGCCTCCTAAACCAAATTCAAACCAAACATCAGCCAATACAATAAGCATAAAGGTGCTTCTACAAGTTCATGTGTGGCTGTTGCTTCCCCCCCCCCCTTTAAGTCTTTACAGATAATGTAATAAAGATATTGCCTCCAGACAGTTATTCTTAAATTCATCCAAGATTGAGATGAATTACTGTAACTCACACTTCTCAGTGTGATTGTTTCAGACTGCCTGTATGTTTAGGACTATTAACTTACACTGATCACATTATTCAAATTTTTCTATGACCCTAAGGGAGAATAAAAGCACCTTTTTCTCCTTCATGCTCCAGAACTACAGTTAACAGTTCGCTGAGCTATTATGAACAAGCATATTCAAACTGCTGGGCAGCACAGTGAGATGTTTTACCCGGGACACAAATTTGAGATACTCTTCTCAAAGTTATTTTGAAACATTTTTATGGGTCTGCTTATATTTCCTCATTGGCTCCATCTAATTTTCTCACAAAGTGAGTATAGGGATTGTTATTTTTAAACTGCTAGCCACAAACTCCATTTGACATATTATAGTCTTTCTCATTCAGGCTATATCATCCCTGAGGACTCCAGAATTTCAGCTTCAGTGAACTATCTCATGTCCAGCTTAGCTGTCTCAGCTTTCAAAAGATTATTAATAAAATGCTATTTTAGCCACTACTGATAAGAATTTTGCCTTTATACTGAGAAGCAGGAATCACCTTGATTATACTACTGACTTTCCTGAGACCTTTAACATACTTGCAACACCAGAAGTCAGACATTTATCCCAACAGTTTTGGCACCAACCACTAAAAGAGGAATGCTAATCAACTTCCACACCAAAAGCCATCACTTAGTTATTCAATGCAAAGGAGAGACTGGAATACTGCTGCAGCTTCAAACTGTGGGCAAATGTTAGCTTATCATTTCCTGCAGACTTCTCCTTTACACTCTTTTCCCCTCAAACTGTTTATAGCAGAGCTTCAGCCATACACTGATTTTGAGAAAAGCCAAGAGTCTCAACCCCAGCTCAGTATTCCACAGCACAGTACTGTAAGACAATACTGAAGAATTCGACAGGAATGTGAACTACAAGATAGTAGTGTCATTAGTGCTCTCTACTGGATGAACACATAATTACTCCAAAATTAATACAACACATCAGGGACATCAGCAACAAAGTCATTCAAAACGACTTGTATATAAATGATAATACTTGGATTATATTTGTAAAAGCTTCTGCTACCTAAAGCAAGTTACAACCTTATGTTAAGATGCAACAAAGAAGTCCCTGAAAACAAAACAGCTGAAGCCACAACTGACACCCGAAGTAGGCCAATTAGAGAAAAACCAGGCAAGACTGTACAAGAATACTTGAGTCAAGGTAGTTTTAGTATGAAAAATTCCTTCCCATTCTTCACATACTATAATCCATATGCACAGATTAATTTATAGCCAACAACTGTGAAATTCAATTTCAGATACTCTTCTGCCCTCAAAAGTAGTAATGCATTTGGAAGTCACAAAACAATTTTCTTCACAGATTTCACTACCCTGCGAATAAAGGGCAAGCTTCTACTTGGCAGTCACACTAAGTCATTACTTATTTCACTGTGACTACAAGGTGAAGAAGACTAAGTAAACATTTCTGTTACCCTCCACCATCACCACCAGTGCCTATGGCTCCATATGAATGAAGAGAGCCATTATCTGCCATTTCCTCAAGCCAGCAGTGAACCACCAAGCCTTACCACCAGCAGAAAGATCGCGCTGCCATATAGTTCAGCATTATTCAGAGCCAAAATTATCTAATTTGGCACTATAGTGTTGATGGTTCAAGCACCTGCAACCACAAGCCTTTGCTTAAAAACGAGTAGTGATTGGCCTTTGTGGGAACCTCTTAATAATGCAATTCCCTACAAGTACCTGACGCACAGCTATCACTATGCTACTTCCTTCTACTACTGGGCATGCACACTTCTTAAGAAGTTCTTAAACTGTTGAAGAAACACAAAACTTTACTGTAACTGCTACTTGTCTGAATTTCTACATGCAAAACAGAGGCTTTATTGAGTCACATCAGGTTATATACCTGCAATAGCTCATTCTGATTTTTTAATTGCATTTATGTTATCCCATGTTTGATGAGATTTAAGAATTAAGTTTATCACAGTAGCATTTAAAAGTTAATCATGAAACACAAGCTATTACATACAGCCCAGTGCCAGCGAGCATGCAGCATACAAGATGATCTGTGTCCTGTATCAGTCAACTGACAGCTGCAAGAGACTTGAGGAGGGGGAGGAGGGATGTAAACAGGGAAAACACCACAACACTGATGAAGCCACAGCAAGAAACATTTCATAAGTACTATGAGAATTTATTCCACTGAATTTGTTTAGGGGAGAATAAAATAAAGAGTTGCCAGATGGACAGGGCAGAACAGGTGAAAACCACTACTAAACACAGAGCTGCTGAGAAATTTTCCCTGCTTAGTGATCCTGCAGTTTCTCTTACCCAGCGAGTCTCACTTCATTTCTGTTTTTCAAGTAGGAAGGGAATAAAGAGAATAATCTTGCTGGGTCCTAGTGATCTGAAGGAGAACATCTATCCTAATGAAAATCTGGAAGTTAAGGAGACTTCAGGGATGAGGCTATCTACAACCTAAGACACCTATTCACATCAGACTGGACAAATTCTTACTATATGTACGAGTGCACATCACCCTGTAAGAAAGTGGGAAGAATATTCAGGCACAAGAATTACTTGGAAAAAAATGAATCTCCTTTGAAAATAGCTATTAAGGTTCAAAAGACACACCCCCAAGTATTTACTTTTGCCCAAAAATATTTGCTTGAATACAGTGTATACAGACAGGAGGGTGGGCATAAGTGTAGCTGAAATATTAATGAAAACAAGTAGGTCACAGTTACCTTGACCAAATGATTGCTTATTTTTTCCCACATGGGTTTTTCCTTATGTATACATGACATGTGAAGTTGGTAAGGTTTTGCTTAAACATCTTCTCTTTGGTCTCAAAAATAAGAGTAGGAAATCCACAGCTTTGCATACCCACATACTCTGAAGCTCTTGCTCACATTTCTTTCCAGCTTTTCCCTCCCCTTTTTTAAAATTCTCTGGTTGTTTTCCTTTCATCAAATCCTCTTCAAAGCTGAGCATTCATGTCCATTGCCAGAAGTGAGAAGGGAAACGTGAAAGAGCTGCTGTCGCTCATTCTGGTCTCACCTACTTGGCATTTCCTCAGTACCAAAGATGACCAAGTTAGATGGAGATGAGCTGACTCCAAGTTTAAAAGCAGCCCTGTCAAATAAGCAGTCAGAATCTTGCTTAGTTGAAGTTTCTCCCAACTTGTGGCTTATGCTACATGTTCACAACTGGAGAAGAAATACTGACCACAATATACAAACTCTGTATTAGATGTGTTTCCAGGAAAATGAGAAGTTTCAAGAAGAATTCTCTACTCCTCTATACTTGTGATGAAAGGAAATGTTCTTCATCTGTGACTATTCTTAAGCCAGTGGTCTATGAACAAAGGGTGCATTTCAGGTCTAGTGCACTAGTAACATTTTTTGTCTTTCCATAGATGCCTTCCACCCTAACACACCCTGTGAAAGCATGGGAGCAGCAGCACTATTGTAGGCTGCCATGCAAGATCACACCAACATCACCTAGGATTCCATTCCAGGAACTGATTGTTCTTCTGCAGAAGTGTTAGTAACTGCTTTTAAAAAAGTAACTACTTGAGGCCTGTTTGTTTTCTATTCCACATCCTCAGATTCATATTGCTTATTATCCTCACACAGCTTCATTCACATCAATCCCCAAATGCAAAATACAGCAGACAAACCCAAATGATGAAACCATGCGCGTAGCTGCTTGTTTACACTGCAGCTAATTCCCCTTCCCAGTAAATTCTGCATAGCTGCTGCTTTCATGGTCTCATCAGTAGGAAGCACCTTTTGCAGCCCTAGGATTTTTAAAGTCCAGCAGAGAAAAAGCAGCTCCCACTGGAGCCATACAATATTTTTTTTTCCTTTAAATTATTATTAAGTCCTTTATTATGTTAAAGCTTGATCTGTCCTTTACCCTGGCCTTTAGCAGATTTGTTACTTAAAGCAAAGCAAAACTGGAACAGCTCAGGTCAAGAGTAATTCTTCAGTTAGCCTGAATAGGTCTTGAATGAAGAGGAGGTTCCCACGATTTCATCCTCACAGGCAGTACCAAGTTTAATCCTGAGACCACATAAAGGCAGCTGTTTCTAATGCCAGAGGGAAGTTGTGGGCAGCCAACTAGAAGAGACAACTTCAAACCACACATTCTAAGGGCAACCCAAACCTTTCCCTTCTCTTGCACACAGTTCACCATCCAGGAGTAATTTATCCATTACTAACTGGACTGTTAATTGAGTTTCCTAGGTATTCTTGTAGTCAAGAAAAAAAACCAAACTAAAAAATGTCCTTTCAAGCTTGTAGTCTGTGGAACCTTGAGGAGAAATACACAAGAATTGAAAACAGCCTTGAAGAACCTTGTCTTTATTTACAGGAGGCCTGAAAGTTTCTGTGCTGTAACTTCCATTTCATTGGTAACTGCTGCATTTTTACTAAAGATGATGCTCTTTATTAATTCAACAAGTTGAAGGTCAAAAATTATGAAGATTTAAGTAACACCGATTGAGAAGACAACTCAAGTGAAACATTGCTTTATCACTGCAACGGAAATACACATGAAATTCAGCTGCTGCCCAACACTCAGTTCTCCAGATCTAGCTGGCCTATTAGGAGCTCTCTGCTTCAATTTATTGTCCATGTTTTTGTGCGAGACCCTTCAAGCTGAGATTTACAGATACGATTTACAATCCCCATAACAACCCCACCACTGTTATATTTTACTAGAACATCTTTCAACTCAAGCAAAAAAAAAAACTTAGGTACTTTCAGACATCTTCTGAGGCATTAAAAAAAACATATACATTTTGACTTCTTCATGCAGCCCAACATGTGTATAGTAAACCACTCATTTATCCCATTCATTTTTAAAAATTAAGATGAAAGACTATTAAACAGTTAAGCCATTTTACAGCAAGATTTAAGAACAGGCACACTGCAAAAAAATATTTCAACTGTAGTTCAATAGAACAAATACGAAGAGACACAGCAAGAAAATGAAATGGCTTTCTTTTAAGGAGCTGACAACTAAATATTGTAATTCTTTAAAGAACACTTGGAAAAGGGCAAGTCATTTTAAAATGGTACTAACCTCTAAAGCCCACTACTAACACATTTCTGCATTTGGTAATGGATATGCCCTCCCCTCAGAACTGGAATGGCTTTATACCTCTGCAAACCAGTTAAGGCTGACACCTCTTTCTTGTCATTTAACGCATACTGCAGGAAAATAAATGGTGAAACAGTTCATAGCCCTTGCATCAAATTTTGTAAGAACTCAGAATAAACACAGATCCACAACATAGTCATGCAGCATAAAGAAATTACAACGTTCTATATTCACTGAGTAAAAGAAACCACTATTATAAACAGGTCAATTTTGACACCTGTTCTCATCAAGGTAAAACTCTTTTCAAAACTATAACGAAGAGAAGTGGTCTCTAAAGTGAATTGCCTGCACCCCAGTGGAAGTGCAAGTCAATCCACCTGGGTGCAAGAAGAAAGTATATCTTATACCATTAATAAACAAATTTGTAAGTAATTTAAAAATAGTGTTTATTTCATCTTTATCTCATACTTTTTCAATTTCTACTCTTGTGTATGTACATAATATATTAGGACAGTAGTACAACGCATTATAAACGAATAAATATACATCTATTGGGTGCACACTTAAAGTTTTTACTGATGGGGTGTGCAATCAAAAAAAGTTTGGAGACCACTGGCCTTGAGAATGCTGCATGATACTACAGCTGCTAAATCGATCACAATTGCTAACACCACCCTGTTGCTGAATTTTTTACTGTCAATCTGAAACACTAAGCAGCACGTTTCATTTTTTCAATATGCCTATGAAGATTTTTTCTATTCAAGTATGCTGATACAACAGAAATTTTAGACAGATAAGGCCTGAACAACAAAGCCTTGTTGACAAGAGTATCCTTTGGTGGAGTTACACTGAAGTTACAACTTTTTATCAGACACATACAAAATTATCATTAAAGCATACACAACTTCTAAATCAGGTTAGAGCTACCCTTTCCTTTTTGCAGTTTGGTAGCCTTGCTTTAGTCCTGCACCAGCACTTCTCCTTCACCACCCCCACACCATCCCCATGTGAAATCATGCAACCTCTCTTGCTGCTTGCCACCTGGTCTCTGTCAGTGCTGCAAGGGGTCCTTGAGCTACACACTCTGGGCCTTGGGATGTTGCTGGGGGTTTGGGGACTGTGCCTCACTTCAGCTAGCACCTCAACACTTCAGACTCCTCTTGTGGTCCTTGCTGCAGAAACAACTGCTAAGGAGGCACCACAGGGTGGCTGCCTCTGGCCACCCAGAGATGCAGAGGAAGGTGAAGGTCCCAAAAGGTCACCAGCAAGTATCCCAGCATTGCGGTGCATGTGGTAACATGCTGTTTACCAAGGCTGCAATGAAGGCTGTGCATTTTCACATGCCTATTTCAGCACTTTTACAACTGATTCCTTAAAATATTGCCTGCACTGGAAGAAACAAGCAACAAGAAATGTGTATCCTGAATCTACATACCCCCCTAGAATCCAGCAGACTTAGAAAAAAATACTTCTGTTATAAATAAGAAAGCAGCATATCATATTGAAAACCATCCACCTCTGCTTCAGTTTGGCTAGTTCTGTTCACACTTGGCCTCACACCTGTGTGATTTAAGGCATGTTACTCATAGCTATGCATTCAGATTAAGGTAGACCTATGATGATTGGCTGTACGGAACATGAAAGTTCTTAAGATTATGTAATCTGCTCTCTTGCTAAGATCATAGATCATTTGCTCACACGCTGAAAAAGTCCAATAGTTTGCATCTGATTACAGCCTAAGGATACCAAGTGCTACAACCCACTGTATATCCCATAGTAGGCTGTTAACCAGGTAATTGCCCGTGTTAGGAATGGGACACATTTCCTTGGATCACAAGGCTTTCTAGCTTTCACTTTCTATCATTTCATAATTTTTATGCCTCGCTCCCCTAAATCAGAGACCAACACCACCTAAAACTGAGCAGTCAATCTTTGCTGTTATATTTAGCATTCCTTTCATTTACACTTTAATCTTGGAGCCTTAAAAAGAAAACCAGCAATGTGGCACGATGGGAAGCCCAAAAGAAAACTCTAGGAAGGGACCTCTGGTTTATCAAGTCTAGTTGCCTATTATTCAGACACCACTTTGCATTTAATTTCTTTCATAGATATACTTGGCTCTTCCTTCAAAGCAGGTCTCTGCCTGGAAGGCTGTTCCAGAATTAGTTCTAGTAATCAGGAATTTGGTTTTTAATCTAAATCTGATTTACAGAAAGTTATACCCACTTGCTTTTGTTCTAACACTCCTTTAGCCTGGAGTGCTTCTGCCCTTCCTCTTAACATTCATACAGAAAAAAAAGTAATATTCTGACTCCATAAACAACTATAATGCTTCAGATTCAAAAAAAAAACCAACCCAACAAAAGCTTACCCCTTAAAACTTCCAGAGCATACAGCAGATAAAATATTTAACTTTCCAGAGTAAGGAACAAGGGGGAGGGGGAAAGAATGGAAAAGGAGCCAGTCAGGCGGTGTGAATTGTTCAGTTATCCAAAGAAGCCTTTTCTTTCCTCATCCTGGATAACTGAGCTCGGAGATACTGTAATCACTTGTTACGGGGTGGGGGGGAGAAATTCACAGCAGTTCACTGTAATGTTCCATGTGAAAAAAACTGTACAAAGTGAACTGTATTAAAGAGAGTTAATACCACTCCACTGACCACTAAAACAAAAGCCAAAACACAATCTGTCTTGTTAAAAGGAAATCAAATTTTAAAAAGACATATCATCCTTGAGTTTGGTACAACAGCACATCCTTAGTGAAAGGAAACAGGAAAAATGCCTAAGCATCAGAAACAATATTATGTGTTTTGTTATCTTTCTACCTATTCAACTTAGATAGAAAACAAATAAAGAATGGAGCCCAAAAGGTCAATAAACAAATCATCCAGCATTCATTCACAGGCAACAAAAATCAAAGTACCATATGTACACTGATCTCGTATTAACGTCCAGAAGATAGAAGCATGCAACATTATTACTGTAAACCATGAAAAAAGGGGTACATTTTAGAGCGGGAAACTTCTCCACTTGCATTAGTTTTATTGAAACCTTCCAAGTTAGGTCTGAATCAGCCTACAACGGTTGTCAGGTCAGCAAGCAGACTTGTCAATAGGTATTCTGAATTTTAAAGTCTATTCGTAAACCCCAAAGTAACAGCGTAAACAGAAGCCAACAAAGAGAAAGGAAGAAGTTATTTTCAGTTTCAGACATACAATAACTTTATACCTAAGGAGATCCAACCCTATTGGCATTACTCTCATAAAATTTCCATATTTAACACTTAATTTAGAACAGGCAAACAAGGGTGTAGAAAACCTTCCATGATTTCATGAATTAAATATAGTACAATAGGTATACAAAACTCATACTGCACATTATTTTTAGATAGGCTACATAATTTGTACTTTTTACTGTGAGAACATAAAACCAAAGCTGAAACTCACCAAATTATGATTTCATATAAAGTAAAAACACTTGCCCCTGCTTCTCCTCACTAGAGTTTTAAAATGAATAGTAAATTAATAAAGAGAGACAAAATACTCCCATTGTAATGCGAACAGTAGACAGCTTTTTAGTGTGTCCTCATAATCTGGGAGAGAAAAGCCAAATTAACCTGTTATACAAAGCATTTTGAAACCAGAGCTAACTGGCAGAAAAGCTTGAAAGGAAATAAAAAACCCTCTTAGATTGATAATTACAGAATTTCAAAGCAAAGTGAGTTTTCAAGAAAACCTCATCCAAGCACAACAAAATGAGAATGTTCCTCACACTAGTCTCATAACATTCAACATTTCCACAGCTGAATCCCCGGATTCAGAGACCTACAACTGAGACAGCAATGAAAAGCGTAGGTCAAAGCCAAGGTACTGCAGTCAAAACAAAGCTTGGAAACTTGGAGAAATGAATTTGAGCTGCTCTAGCTTTCTTGAGCAGTAATATCTGAACCTATAGCAGAGCAAATAGCATAGTTTTAGTGATAATATAAAAATAGCTTGCAAGCTATCTTTCAGACTAACCCCATATATTTAATATGAGCAAGGTTTAATTTTCTACTTATTTTATGCTTTTAAAAGGCATTTTCTAAGAAATTTATTTTGTACAGTTAAGCTAACATTTGCCAGGTTTGCATGCTTCTTAAGGATGCCCTTTGTCACCTAGTAGAATATAAAAACACAGTAAAATTGCAGGATTTTGTAAAAATACCTTAAAGAAATTTACACTTCACTATAAGATTATTCAAGTTAAGAATTAATCACCATATTCAACAGTGTAACTCCTGTTACCCTCATTGCACATCAAAACTTAAGTTGCTATTTCTGCCAAGACCAGAGAGTAGATCCTCAACCTCTGCTGGCTTAACAAGCAAGCCAACACTGCTCCATGAACAACATCATTTTTGTCTCTTGTAGCCAGTTAAAACCTGAACCCACCAGAAATTTCTCACTACAAGCAAAATCAGAAAGGAAAACTTCAAGAACTCATAGAGGCAGAGATCCTCAGCAAGGATCAATACAGGTAGCCTCTCTGTGATTTCACAAACACAGCTCAGAATTTATTACCACCTTTTTCTTGGCAACACAGGCCACTACAGTTGCGGATCATCAGGTATGTATTTTTTAAAAATCAAAAAAATAACAGACAACATACTCCAACTACCAGACTTGTACTACTAGAAACATAATAGCTACTGTAAGTGTACTGATTTCTAATACTGACAAAAAACCCCCCAAAAACCAACTCATTTTCCCCCTTTTCTGCAGCCTCAGAAAGTTTAAGTTACAGTACTGCAAGGCACATACAGAATCTCTTCCCTTCCAATACACAGCAGATATATCCCCTGAAATAATTTTAAAATCCTTAAAACAATTAGAAATGCTACAAAGTTAACAATTTCTATTTAAAAACATTGTTCCTACAGAACATGCACTTTTTTGGAAAACAACTTAGCAAATATTTATAAATTATTTTTTCTTCTTGACATTTACACTGGAAATATATTGAATAATTTTGACCTGAAAAGTACTGCATCATGTCACATGTAAGTTATTGCCTTCATTATAAATTGCATCATCTCTGGAAATCCATAAAGATACTGGATTTGAAACTGAAGTGGAGGCGATAGACTATGTATGCAGTTTAACCCATCTGAAAGGATTTCCGCATAAAGCAATCCCTTCAGAGTAAAAAGACACATGTTCTTCATTCAGTGGATGAGGAAAAGAGAAACTGATGGAAGCGCATGCATTCAGTTCAATGCAGTATCATTAGCAACTACTTAAAAATCTTCATTTTCTGTCTTTAGGACAAGCATTATCTTTCTATAAAAGCAACTGAATTTTAAAGAGGTAGTTTTTTCCATTATGCGCTTATTTATTTCAGATAGAACATAACCAAAAAGCCCCCAACATTTGCTTTTGAAACACAGATCAAGTCTCAGAACTTAGTACAATATCCAACAAAGTTCACTATTTCAGTTGTCCTCAGCAGTACAGAGCTGCTTTGGAACCAGGGTATTCCAGGGTGTCTTCATAGTCAAAAGACTAATCTACCAACAGTACTGAACCCACCCCCTCCTCCTCCACCTGTAGGTCCACAACTTCCTGGGGGGTCATTGTCATCAAATCCATTGGGTCGGAAAGAGCATGAGGCTGAGGCAGCTTGAAGTGCCTGTGTTCTAGCACTAAGCTCTTGCTCCTGAAATGAAAGAATAAAAGGAGAATTTTAAAAACCCCAACCACCTCAAGTCCTTGAAGCAGATCATTTCTAGTAAATCTCGAAACAGTTCTTTGAAATATCACTAACTTCTGGACTCCTAAGTCTGAATGGCTTTTCTGAACATCAGGTTGAACATTCACAGCCCATCCAAGATGTGCAGTTTTGTTGAAAACTAAGCATACATGCATCATAATTAAATCCATTTACATTTATGCTACAATTGTATTTTTTTAGCAACATGGAATGTTACTAAAGAATTAAGACTAATGACCAAAAGGTAACAAAACAGCAGGTTTTGATACATGTTTTACATGAATTTTTATCCTATCAATTTTAAGATGCCCCCGTTCTTGGTTCCCAAATAGAAAGGTAAGACAATTAAATGTTAATTATTTAGAAGATTTCATTTCATTTGATGAACCACATAGACTAACAACATACTCGGAAAAAGGCAAGAAGATGGAAAGCTATTTAGTTTCCATTCAATGCAGCTTTTTAACTTTCAAGTGTTATTGCCATGCTGGTTTTTTTAACAGTAGTAATTCTAAGGCACTCTCATAAAAATCAGGGTCAGCTGCTGGAAAAAGTACCTGCACAAACAGCAGGACCAAGAAATCAATAGAAAAGTACCTGCACAAACAGCAGGACCAAGAAATCAATAGCAAAGTACCTGCACAAACAGCAGGACCAAGAAAAGGGTCCTAGCAGCTGTTTTTTCAGCTGAATGTGCCTGTGGCTTCTTAGGCATCTAGGATGGGGATGAGCAGAGGCTTTCCCCTCATTAGGGAGATCATATACTACTTTGTCTCTGGCCAACCAGCTTCATAAACCTTGCAGCAATTTCTTAAGTATCCCTTTCTCAAATTGGTCAAGAGCTTCAAAGGCTGAAGGCAGGTGTTGGGCTCTGGAATACTAACAAGAAAAAACACAGCAGACCTGTACAAGCCTTATTTCTTTAGGAAACAAAATGGAAGCATTCATGTGCTAAGACTCCATACCAACAGCCTCCTTCACATGACACTTCATCACTATATACCTCACTAAAGCCAAAGGGAGGAAATTTTAACAGGGTTTTAGTAATTACATGGGTCACCTTGAATTGTTTCTTTTCTTCACCTCCTGGTGAAAGCAAGGAACAGAGCCAAGAACCTGGAAGACTGTTTGTATTATACTACCAGGAAAGCACTGAACTTAGTCTTGTCCATGTACTTTTACAGGCGCTAAAAATAGTACCTGTGGCTTTAAATTACTCTGCCCTCTTAGAAAAACAGTCTAAGTTTGAAACTATTTTACATTACTAATGACTGAAAGGCATACTGGTTTCCAAAATTATGTAACAATATATTTGGAGGACACTGTCTACACTGATATGCTGGCCATATTCCTAAAAGATTATCTTATGCTATCTCCAGCAATATGTGGATTCTTACATATCTGCTAACTGTACGACACATCAAAAACTTAAGTAAATTTACTAGCAATAACAAGAGAAGAACTCACATGTAATACCAGAAATCAACAGAAAGTGTTGATTAAAATGTCAGGCCTTGTATAAATAGCCTGTTTCATTAAAAATCTACACTGCAAAATTGCTTAATATAGAACAGAATTTCTTCTCAGAACCAAATAGTGGGAGACTGGCTACACTGTCCCTGGGCTGGTTTGGCTTTTTTGGTAAACTATTTCTGAAAAGTAGTTATATGCAGCACAGTACCAAACCAAAAATGGAGTTTCCCTTATTCTCTCCTCCTCCTTAATCCATCCTCCACTTTCACCCTTCCAGATAATTATTTTGGTCAACTTTATATCTTAAATCCCAGTAGTTTTACCTAACAAACTGTACCACAGATGTATATAAGCATCAACAACAGGTTTGCGATTATGCTACATTAAATAAAGGTCTTAAACTTGTAAACAAAAAAGACCACTAGATTCTTACAGCTAAGGTTTGTTTGGGTTGGTTCTTTTTTTTTTTTTGTCAGATTTAGCTAGAAACATGACAGAATTTGCCTTACCACCATTACTGAATAGCATGAGGTTCTGGCATAGCTATGCAGCCAAATTACTTTATGTGTCTTTATTTCATACCTTTGAAAATACTGTTAACAACCATACGACTGTTTCACTGTCACTAGACTTCCTTGCAGAGGGGACAAGGCAAGAACAGAAGCAGTACTACAAACAGCAACAGCACAGTGCCTTGCACGTGACTTACATGCAAGGGATGCATTTCTGAAGACATGCACCACATTCGGTATAGAGTATAAATGAGCTGCAAGCACAGCTTTTGTCAACCACCTAGAAATACTGCTCAGAAGCAGACATAATGCATTGAGAACATAAACCTCAGTCCTGATCTCAGCTTCATTCTACTGTGTACAGAACATTTTCTCTACTGGATGGAGGGTATCTGTATATGCACACGGACAAGAGAAATATGGAGCAGTGATCAAATTATCAATATTAATACTCAGTCAAGAAACTTTAAAACCCAGACACTATTTGTATCTTCAATGCTAAAGGTAAAATTATTTAGCTGTTTAAGAGGTTTCATGCTTTATTCTCGTTCAGGAGTTTGTGTTAAATGAGCACATTTCTTTCTTTTCTCAAGGCACATACTGAATTAATATTAACCTATATTGAATTTTTCTAGTATAGCAGCCAGCAGTAGCATTTTTTCCAAGAAATATCCTTATTTCTTAAAAACAATTATGAATGTTTTCAGAATGACTGTATTTTTCCCAACATATACTAAATTAGATAAAGTAAAACTTGATAGTCAATACAGTTCTCTGGACTGAGAATAACACCAGAGAACAACATCAGAGCATCCCTCCCCACCTTCCCACTTGCTCCCAGAATGGGATTTTTAATTTGTTTTAACTGGAGCAGGAGCTACCCATATTGCAGGTTTTGTTACTTAGAATAAAAATATTTTATTTTATCATGTGGCAAACTGGCATAAATAGTAAAACAAAAGCAGTAAGCTAGAGATTTTTGCAAGGTTTCTTCAAAAAAGTAAAGGGTTTCTCTGGACAGAAAAGTATACGCTTAACTAGCTTAGAACTCTTCAGGACAATGAACTTCTCAAAAATACAATCACAACACTAGTGTTAATTTAAGAAAAATAACTAAGCACTTCTAAATCAGCCTCATTTAAAGTGAAAAAATAAAAGGATCTCAACAACTTTGAGATTAGTACAGAAGTACAAAGAAAGCCAATACTGAAGTACTCAAAATGGAAAGATGGGTAAAAGATCATCAATTAAAAAAAAAAAAAACAAACAAACCAAAACCCCAAAAAAACCCCAAACAAGCACTATACACTTGGGTTTGGTTTTTCGAGGTTTTTTGGGATTTTTTTTTGGGAGGTGTGGGGTGTGGTTTTTTTTTTTGTTGTTGTTGTTGGTTTTTTGGGTTTTTTTCATTTTGAGACTTTTTTTTATTGCAAAGTAAAGGTTTTCAAGAGACTACTAACTTAACTTTCACGCTTTATAAAACTTCAGCTATGTGTTCAGTAGAGAAAGCTTTGGTCTGGAATATTATTAAAAAGCAGGTTTTGTGTATATGTACCAAATGACTTGAACTTCTATAAAACCATATTAATTTTTCACTGATTCTGGACATACTGCAAAGTATATCCAAAATCTTAATTAACTTCATGTTCCAGAAATCCCATCAAAATGGTCTTGAAAATGTTAATTCAGAGAGATCTATTTATGAATAACGTCATTATTTAACAAATTAATTTCTCAATATCCTGACAGAGTTGCTTGTTCCTAAAGCATCATTCAAATCCGAAGAGATGGCTAAAGCATTTCTTCATATTTGAAAATAGCCTCCAATAGACATACCAGGTAATCACCTATCCTGTTGATATCAGTGAAATATGTCACTACAGGCATTGGATTCAACCAGTAAACACACAAAAAAAATAGTTACTAGGATTTATATTCCACGTGGATGACACTGTTCCACCTTTAAATGCTTGGCTTTATATAAAAAAGGTTATCACTGCAGTAGTTGTACTACTTCAGGCTGTGTTCTTAAAATGTTTCCCCCCCCATTACTCAATTACCTAGATACTGTCACAATCATAATCAAAAAATAATCTGGCTTTGAGACTGAAATTTCAATTAAAGCATTTCTGCATCAATGGAAGTCACAGCAATTCTGACTGAAAGCATGACATTATTTTGGAGGTAAGTGCATAGGCAAATCCCCTTCTTGCCCACCTTGCCTTCCCAGGCGCCTCCGTACAACACGCATGAGGCTCTCTGGCTGTGGAAGGTCAGTCAATGGATGAGTCCATCTGTACCAGAGATGATCAGAAAAGCTTACGCCTCATACCACAACCACCTCCATGAGAAAGAAAAATTACTTTGAAGTTGTAGGCAATTGCCTTCTGATGGGAACAGAGAGCCCAGAATGCTAGACAGACCCTTCTCTTAGGGAAGCCTGCTGCCTCCCTGGGCCTTGTGTTAAGGACATCACTAGGAAACTTCCTAGCCTGATATGGCCCTCAGACCATTAGCCATTACTGCTCTTCCACGTGGGTAGCAATGAAGCTGTAACATGTGGCCCAAAGAGACTGCAGGACCTTCGGACAACTGGTAAGGGAATCTGGAACACAGGTTATTTTTCACTCTCCTCTTCCATCTGTTCGCACTAACACTGAAAGAAACAGATGGACTCTGTCACAATAGGACATGGGGTAATGGTTTTGCACTTAAAGAGGTAAACCTAGACTAGATAGAAAGGAAGAAATTTTTACAGTGAGGGAGGTGAAACACTGGAACAGGTTGCTCGTATTAGTGATAGATGCTCCTTCCCTGGAAACATTCAAGAGCAGGGTGGATGGGCTCTGAACAACCTGATCTAGGTGCAGATATGCCTTCTCACTACAGTGGAGTTAGACTAAATGATTTTTAAAGGTCCCTTCCAACCAAACTGTTCTATGATTCTGTGATCTGCAACTGGCTGCTTAAAGAAGCCATGTTTGTGGTACACCGTACTCAAGAAGAGGTGGTATATAAACAATGATGGTTAGGACACAAACACTTTAACCACAGTCTGAGAACAACAGCAGAGTTGCAATTTAAACCCCCAGTTCCTTTGTTTATGTTTGTACATACCTACAGCTATTAACAGATTTTCCATAGTGAGATTTAGCTGTTTTCAATTTGAATTTACCTAGTTTTTCTAACTGGAGTAGGATTAGCACTCTTACAGGAACAGCTTATCCAAGCAAAAAGCACACAGTAAAACACACTTTTACTGTTACACCATCCAAACATACTAACTAAACCAACATACTAAAAATTAAAACCATATGAAGTCTCTCCTGCATAGAATGACAAGTAGATGAACAACCCATGAGAGCACCTCCACTAAAAATTTAAACTGAAATGAGTTTAAATCATGTTCCTTGATGCTTCCCATCTAATGGTGACCACTCCACTGTGAAACCTGGCTAGCTGTATCAAGATGGAAGCAAGGCTGGTGGTTTATGTTAATATACCAGAATATTTAAAAGCTGACTTTTTTTTTAGGCTACGTCTTGTGAGTTTTAAATAAATTACTCTTCATACACAATTTCCACCTTACCTGCAAGTACAGTTTGTTATCTTTTGTAATTGCATCCATGAGGTCCTTCTGTAGGGGTGGATCTCCATTTACCCAGAGTCCATTTGCTGAATTGGTGTTGAAGCCACAGGTGCTGTTCTGTTTTTTGTAAAACAGGACATAAGCAGTGTCCTTTGGAAATCTACTGGTAATTTTCTGGACTGACTGAAATGAGGTAAACGTCACTCTGCTATCATTGAACAGAAACCATTCTCTTGGCATCTCCACGTCCAGCTCATTTTCCACAACAGTACAAGGACTCTCCTCTGTCAACAACTTATCGTGAGGAGAAACTAAAGAAAGAGCTGTAGACTGGTGGCAGAGTGCTGAAGGCCCTGACCCAGTAACATTTCTAGCATACGAATAATAATGTCCACTTTCAGAGGACACACCAGAATGTACCACCACAGAGCTTAACGTGTAGGGCACCAATTGTGGGCAGGTCACTTCATCAGCACCTGAGGGCTTCAGTTTCTTAGCAAGATTTTCTCCAATATCAGGAATCTCAACACCAGCAGACCAGCTTCCCGGATCTACAGCTAAAGGGGATGTTGTTCTTTTGACTGGTAGCTCCAAAACAAGTGGTAGAGAAACATTGTCCAAGATTTTGCGCCTTATATGACACTTTGGATCATATGAAAATCTCAAGAGAGTGAGAATGAGGTATTCAGGTTCCTCGATGATTTGCATAGTTTTCTCAGCATTCTGTAGAGAGGCACACTTTTCACAATAATACTTATTGTCTCCACTGAGGATCTCAGGTGCCAGGAAATAATTCAGTAAGTCCGTAACTGACAGGGTGTTTTTACCTACTAGCCTCTGAGACATATCGCTATTATCTTGAACTTTGTCGAGTTCAGCATTTGTGGTATTCTCAGAGTTTGATTCAGTAGAAAAATCTTTTATGGGTCCTTCATTCACTATTGCGTCACATCCACCATTTACTTCCAAATTACTGAGAGGTGTATCTCCAGCAGGACTATTTGCTAAAGTGTTAGTTTGCACCATGCAATAGTCTTTCACTTCAGAACTTTCCATACATTTTGGACCAACGCTCTCCAAGGAAGTTGGAGGACAGAAAGCCAGAGAGAGATCTGTGAAAGCTTCTTCCTTTTGAGACATACTTTTGCAGTTCAAACAGCATATAGTAGTCCTCAGCTTTCCTCCAAACATCTTCTCTATCAGAGTTCTTTCTTCACTTTCTGTACAAGGTGCAAATACTTGTGCTTTATAGTCAGCTTCTTGTGCCTGGGACTCTTCATTCATTATATTTTCAGAAGCCTTTAGTGAAGACAGTGCTTTCAAAGTTCTTTCTTCTTCATGCAGCCTGAAGACAAAGAAAAATAAATCCATGTAGCTGTGCTGTTTTCCAAACAAATATTGCTGCACCATTTCAGACCTTTTTTCCAGTTAAGGTAAAAAATACAGACTGTGAAGTGGCTAGGAGTGTCTCACATTTAAAAAGTTGTTATAAGCAACCTGAACCATACAGGTCAGTACTACTCAAAAGAGTACGAGAGAAGCACAAATGCGTTTAATTTGGGCTTCATTATATGTAACAGAACACAATGGATATACTGAGAACCAGCAAGTATTAAAAAAAAAAACACCAACCAACCAACCAAAAACCCCAAACTTCACAAACGTTTTTGTTTACCATTACATTATCTTAATAAATCAGTTCTCCAGCTGACTGGTTCTGTATGTCAGATTTTATAAGAGAACAAGCAGCTATTTATCTAGTGCCAGACTATTTCCAAAGAAATGGTCAGGATTTTCTAGCCAAGAAAGTTAAGAAACTACAGCAAGAAAAAAAAAAAACAAAAAAGAAACCCAAGATAGGGGAGCAAAGGGGAAGAGAAGCAAATTTTTTTTCTTTTTTTAAAGCCACAACTCAGCCAAAATAAAAGAGGCCTACTAATAAAATTAGGTATTTTTTATCCATGCCACAGTTAATTTGCTTGTTCATTAAACTGGTTATAAATGCATGTACATCTCTTCATTACTTATCTGGCCTGTATGAAATACAGCTGTCTCTTCCAACATGAAAATCCAAACGCATGATTACACTGCTTTCAGCAGCCACATTAATTTTACAACAGGACCATGATATTAACAAAACACCCAAGTTTAGATTTCTAAGAATGGAACATTACCACCACTATAACCTGCTTTAAATGATGCGGGTACAAGATGTTATCCATACTTTACCACAGATTAAACCCATGAAAAACATCTGAGACCACACAGAAAACCAGAGGGCCAAAATTCCTAGTCCCCGCTTAGGCAGTGGAACTGTTACATGACTGCTCCCCAGAGTTCAACATTGTATGGTAGGACTGTGGATTTTTTCCCATCAATGGCACAATAACTGTACCTGTCTAGCAGGAATCTGAGATATTCTGAGCAATCTTGCTGGGATCGAGGGGTAAACCATGGTGGTCTGGAAGCCTCAAAGAAAATTCTAGGAGCATATGCCTCCCTCTGTTGGCATAAGAAAGGGACAGACAAGGTTACACAAGAACTACTTAAAATATTGATTGTATTACTTTGATACTGACCAGTGAACTTCAGAATACATTGCTCTAGAGGAATCATATGAAACATAGTGCACGAACATTTAAACCACTTAATCACAGGAAGAGACATCTATAATGTAATCACTATTACCACATTAGTGATTACTACAATCTAGTGATTACATTTGGACAGACTCATTCCTCTACAAGTATTTCATATTTGTATTTCCAGTACAGTCAAGAGGACTCCCATGGCATCATGTTTGTTCCTAAATTTTAGTATACAAATCTGGTCTTAAACATACAAGCAGTGGATCCTGCAGGCAAATATTAAATGTGTAGTGAATGTAAACCAGATGTTAAGTGTAATAGCAGTTACTGTCCTTGCTCACAAGCTTAAAAAAAAACGTTTTCTTTCTTCAAAACATCACCAGTATTTCCTAAGTTCCAATTCAAGGTGATCCAGCCTCACTCACTTCACAAATTTATTGTTATTAGTCAAAAAGCACAAAGTGTCTTATGTCTTCCTAGCACTAGCAAAATATTCCGAACTTTAGAATGAGCTTTAGTTCACTTCAGAATTTAAGCTATACTAAAAGTTGCTCTAAAAGTCATTGCAGAAAGTCACAATTTATCCTAGAAAGTTGCATAAAGTCAGCTTGTACATCAAATCAGTTCTTAATTGGATTTTTTTATTTGGCTTCCCAAAGAAAGCTGGTTACTGCCCACTTATAAAAACGACACAATGCCAAGATGTTCCACTTATGAAATACAGATTTCTCCAAGTCCATCCACACCACCTGAACATTTGGAGAGACTCATTCCCCTACAAATATATCATATTTGTATTTCCAATATAGTCAAAAAGGACTCCTACAGCATCATGTTTGTTCCTAAATTTTGGTATACAGATCTGGGCTTAAAAAACAGAAGATAAAGTGAACTGACATACCTGAGTATGGGCCAAAAATGCAAAAAGATGCTGTAATTTTCTCATTAGTGAATTACAACCATTTAGATTCAGAGACAAAACATGTCTTCTGAAACTGAAAAAGAGAGACAGACATGAGTTTCCTTTGTGGATTTCTAATAACAATGCAGTTATCATTGCAGCTCAGATTATTATTTCAATTTGTGAAAAAAAGCAAACATTAAACTTTTCAATACCTGGATGCAAAACTACTGTACGATAGGAACTAACACTGCAAAACCCCCATTTCTTAAAACATTTAAATGTGTAAGAGTAGGCTGTAGACAGATGGGGTTTTTCTTCCCTCAACAGCTTCCAGATTGTAAGAAAAGCATCACCATAAACTTCAAGAGTACTCAAGGGAGCAGCGACAGTGAGGAAAAAGGGACTTGACACTGGACAGAAGGATCAGGATTTTTAATGGCTAAAATTGCAGTTTCACAGAGCTGGACTTCAGTAAACAATCAGTAACTGAGCACAAAGAAACCCACTCAGTCATACCAAGCTGAGACACCCCAGGACCTGTAAAGCAAGACTGCAACAACTGTAGTAGCTAATTTGCAATTAAATGAGTTGCTGAAAGGAACTGTTAAAAAAGACTTACTCTGTAGCCATAAAAAGTGCCTGAATAACACTGTTCATGTAGCAAGTATTTCCTAGATTAATCAGGCCTGTCTTCCCAGTTTCAGATTTTCCAGAAAGTCTAGATAAACAAGATGGCAAAGAACTGGATTGTGAAGTCCAGGCACTCTGACTGAGAATCAACTTAATCTTCTCTTCAGTGGGTTTGGGCATATCCTACAAGAGAAACATTTAACATACTTAACACACAGAAAACTGTTTTTACAATAAGTCCTGTGTCTGGCTGTGTTCAGCAGTCTATCTTCACTTGCTTCCAATGCTTCACATGCTACTTCAGGGTCTTGCTATCCCCGACAGTGCAGTAGATGCATCCCCTCTGTTCCAGATCACCTCCACAGCCACCTTAGTCAAAGCTCTCTTGCTTTACTCAACTCTCAAATTGCAGGAATAAGGGGCTGGTTGTTACATTTGACCTGCATATTCACAGAACCCTTGAATTACATGCTTTAACAGACCCCTGAAGTATTCTCTGTTCTGCTTGAAGTATGTTCCTGCTGTCAAATCAAAACATAAGCATGGAAGAATAAAGTCCAGAAAACTTGGAATTAACCTGATAGGGGCTTTTTAAGCATCAAAGTATTTAACTGCAATCCTATTGCTATAAAAATCAGGCACTAATACCAGAGTCAGGGTTCTTCTTTGGTTTTGTATTTTTCTCAATTTTCTTTTTCTACTTGTTTTGGAAATATTTTTAAATTTTATTTTTTGCCTTTAGTGCATTATGAACTTTAATATCTATCTAAAAAAGCACCAAATTTTGCTTTGAAACATCATAGCAATCTTCCTCTACCCAGAGGCATGCAATGCCAACTGAAGTATTAAGATGCAGTACTTAGCAATGGTGTTTTAGGCTAGGCAAAAGTTAACACTATGCCAAGTACTCCTCAGAGCCCACTTCTATTCAATACTATCAGTGCTCTGAATTTATATTTGAAGAGTTCAAAGTTTCTAGCTTGGGGTGAAACAAAATCCTAGAGTAAGCCTCACAGAAGCATATTAATAGCTACATGAGGCCTAAAAAATTAGACTGTACTTTTAAACAAAGGATCTTACTTCAGGCTTTTTTAAAGGCTGCTATAATTGTATCATGGAGAGTCGGAACAATTTTTCTAACATGTTCTAAATACAGCCAGAACTGACCCTTAGATTAGGTGGTTAGCTCTTCTCTCCTAATGGAAGTTCTGAAGAATTTATATCTATGGAACCAGAGCTTTCATGTTTGGGAAAGCAGAAGAAAAAAATTCCACCCTCTTAATATTCCTAATATACCTTAATAGCTTCCAGAATAGGTTCATAGAGCTCTGGAAATCCTGAATAATGATACATCATACAGTGTATCAACTCCGTCAACTGCATCAAAAAAGCTGTACTGGAAGGTAAGCCATCTCTTTTGAAGGAGTGGACTAAACTGACCACGTGTGGGACAATCTGAATGGGAAAAACAAACAAGAAAATGGTGTTAATTACTTTTTTTTTCCCCCCTACAGACAGCTTTACTGCTTTACACATGCCAAATGACAGGGGACCTTTTGTTCTTAAAAAAGAAGTGGTTAAGAAACAATGACTTAAAAAACATACACTATTCTTTACTCATGACAATTTTCAAATATCACCGTTAATTATTCAATGTTCCCTCTAGTTCACATAAAGTTTTATAACCTTATAAATTTCAACAATGCATGTTAAAATCTGAAACGGTCAAGTGTCCAAAGTACTCATCTTCAAAAGGATATGGACAGCAAATGTTTTGCTTTTGTGCCACCACTAACAGTGCAATACCCTGTTCTAATTTCACAGATAATGGTTTTTAAAAACAAACCTTTCAGTTTTCCTTTAACAGAATCTAATGCCTCGGATGTGAAACAAATTAATACAGTCACACTACTTGAGCTTACAAGACAGAAGCTAGGTCACAGCTCCACCTAGTGAGGGAGCTAGGCTCAGTAAACCAAGACAGGAACTTCTGAGGATTAATTCAGATTCATTAGTATTTTAAATTGCATACAAATCAGAAATGTTTACTCTACCTCCTTCCCCTTCTTCAGTGCAGCTCCGTACTTTTACATGCATGAGGTACTTCTTTATAATAGGCTTAAAACATCATGTAGGAAAAGTTATTTCAATGCAGTCCCAAGGAATAGGGACTTTTTACCACGAACCAAAATATTTTAGACACCTGTGGCAGTTTTCAAGTGATCAAAATGGATTAACTTTGACAGAATAATTAATTTTGGACAGAATAATTTCCCTTCACAAATAGCTTACAAATTGTCGAGCAGTAAAGACAGGAAATACAGAGCATGAATTGTAAAACCATCATAATTTTAGGAAAGCATACCAACTACAAGACTTCAAAAGACCAAAGTAAAAGAGGCTACATGCAAAACAGTCATTTGACACTTTTTCAAATACCAGTTGTTCTTTAAGTGTAAGGAATATTTCTACACCCCGTAGAAACAAAGCCTACTCCTTTGGTGAGCGGGATTTCCCGTTTAAAAACAAAGCCACCAAAATTAAGTGTTCGACGCATTACAGCATCAACAGTGAAAGCTGCAATAAAACAAAATGTTCCTCTTTTACTTTATAAACGTGAGTACACAGCAATGAGAAAGTAACTCTTGAGCTCCAAGAATGGAATTTGTGTAAAGCAGGTCTGAGATACAGTTATTTGGCACAAAGAGGGAGAAGAATGGAAAAAGTACAGCGTCTCAGCTCTCTCAAACTGAAAGCCAAAATCTTACCTACAGCATGCTGCATAATACTTAACATGATACTTCAAATACATACATAAATATCACTTCTGGCTTGAGGCTAAATTAGCATTCTATATACATCAGTAGATTTCAGAATTCCATAGTACACATTATGACAAGTTCTACATCATAAATGCATGACAGAGTGGTTTCCTTCTATAAAAAAACTTAAGTCATTTATGCCAACAACACTCAAGCATAGGAAAGAGGAATGATAATTGAGATGCAATGCAAAGTAAATTAATTTATATTTATTAAATATGTATTTAACAAGTTTTTATAATAAATGGTCTGAATGTAAAAGTAAACAAGTAGTTTAAGTGCAGGAAAATATTACTGGATACTAAAAAACAGGAGCAGCTCAAAAAATGACACTAAAGAAAATGGTCACGAAGATCTGAAAACAGACAGTTAGGCAGTACTGCATGCAGCCTATGGTAGAAATTTTTGTTGTTAAAGCCAACATCTATTTCTAGAATAAGTCTTTCTCACATTTTACATTTTTCTCACAAATGTTTCTTCCCTAAGGAACAAAAAAAAGCAAAACAGTAAAAGTGTAAAATATTCACGTTTTGAGAATATTCGAGGCTACTTGGCTCTTTCATTTACAACTTAAATTCCTACGCCAGGCCATGATTATGGCAATGGAGGGGAGAGAAACTTCAGATTTCTATAATTAAAAACAGTGTAACAGGCATAAGCAATTACTCTGACACTAATCATAGGATTGTGACCCCTTCAGGCCTAACAGCCTTGGTGACAGCTTGGAGAAACAGTGTGCTAGCCTGTTACTATCTGAAAGACTGACATTTCACTTAAACATTATGTTAAACACCAAGTATGAGAATAGGGAATAAACAACACATTTTGCTGTACTAATACAGACAGTCATCATCATGCCCTATTACCACTTCAACTGGTGAACTGTGTTTTGATGAGTGGCCATTAAAAACCATATCCATCAGTTTGCCCATACATACACAGAAACATAGCACAGCTTTCTTGAAGTAAAGTACTTCTTGGTGTCAGGCATCTATCCAGGGTGACCAGGTTATATACAGCAGATAACTAATTATCTGTTTTCCCCAAAGAGTTGTGCTTGAAACTCTACTTGCTACCCAACTTTATCAATAGACTTCACACCACATAAATGGATTTCCACGAAGTATATGGTGGAAGATAAGAATGCTGCGTCCAGATACTACTGCCAGAAACATGCACATACCAGTAAGAACAAAGCTCATTTCCAGTTACAGATGAAGTGACTGAACCTGGAAGTTAAAAAACCTAGCAGTGGTCTGTGAAACACAGAAATACGATTCTGCAACCTTGAAACAAAGGAAATCCAAGCACACCAATTCTATTACTCTGGACACCTGCTTTAGAAATTGTACGTGAATGACATTTCAAATAATTGAAAACCATTTATTTACTAACTTACCAAATGAAAAGCTTCTGGAGAATGCTGAAAACTAAGTAACATATGGGAAAGGACAGCAAGAGCACCAGGCCTCACTAGAGGAAACCAAAGTCGATTAAATACCTAATGAAAAAACAAAACAAAACAAAAAGAACACGTATTATTTCAGCAAGTCTAGAAAATTAAATTTCAGTAAAAATGTAAACAGATCTCTGAATCCACAATAATTTGAAACAGTCAGAATCATCGCATGCAACTGAAAGCTATAGATACATTTAAATTCTCTTTGCAGAATGAGATAATATCTACTTCAATACAAAAGATGCTACTCAATTACAAGGCTGTTACAAATTCCTTTCTCTCTCCTTTATGTTTAAATGTTCTTTTCCAACATACCAACTCAATCTTAAGCAGAGTGACATCAATGAGAATCGTAAATTTCTGGACTGCAGCCAGTCCTTTTAGCAGTGCAATCACCCATGTTTCCACATGTTGAGCCAGAGGCCAGGACAACCAGTCAATCATCCTGAAAGATCAAAGAAAAATAAAAAGATAACACATAAAAGCCAATACATCACTATTTTTACCAGATAGTTACACACTTAGAGACTCAGAAGTAATGCAAAAATGATTTTGATTATAATTTGATTAATTTTGATTATATCTGAAGTAATCTAACTCTATAACAAATACTGATCTATTTAATACATTAAAAGTAAATACACCCTCCCCCTAAAAATACAGAAGCATATAAAATTAAGTATAATGCCTATTACTGTTACTTGTTATTTAAGAATATGATCCCTGATTTTACAGACATTAAGCTAGCATTTTTATTTTGAGGCAAAAACTTAGTAGTGAAGGTGAAAAAGTGAACCTCCCCTCCTATACCTTTTACCCCAAATTAGACCCAAACTACTAAGTTTAAATCTTAAAATGAAGTTTTTTCGGCTTTGAACTACATTCCTGGAAGCCAACTCAAATACTCTGTTAAAAAGATAAAACCTATTAACTTTAACTACATTGCAGCAGGTGTTATAAGGATCTTATAATAACCATCAGCAGTCTGTGGTCTATATGTGCTCTGAAAAGAAGAATTTCACTACAGCAAAGGAAAAAGGACTTCCTTGCAGAAAGCTCTTATGTTAATTAGACAAGGCCCTGAGCAATGTCTGACTTTCAAACTGGCCCTGCTATGAGCAGGACTGAGCCAGGTGACTTCCAAAAGCTTCACTCAAATCTATAGAAACAGGAAGTCAGAAGTATATTTCTTAACATATTTTCTGAAAAAGCTCAAAGATACATTATTTTAAGGGGCTAAATTCTAGCACACAACCGAACAGTTACAGTCTAGTAAAAAGCCACTATCACCAATAGGCATAGCTAGTGATTACCACTGAAGCAAAACTATCAGCCCTTATGTTCTTCCCAGAAATTAAAAAGAGTCCCAAACAGACTGAAATGAGGGTTTCAATCCTCAGATTCCAAACTAAACAACAGTCTTTAGCAACACCAGACGTGCAGTCCAAGCATGCTGTATTACCATAAATAACCTCAGTTCCCAGAGTTTATAATTTGGATCTCAAAAAGGTATAGTACACATTCTAAAATTTATGTATCTCAGAATTATGTACTATCTGCACATAGAGCATTCAAAGCTTTCTGTAAAATAAGAAGTCTTTAAGACACAGTTTATCTCATATTACTAGGAAAAATAACAAAACAAAACCTAGAACTTGGGAGAAAACATGGCAAGATCACAATCATTGTCCTGAATTTTCACAAGGCTCTCATTTCCTCAACATGTTAAATTCAAACATGTTTATTATGAGAACTCTTTCCATATACTTTCTAAAACGGGGACTAAAAAACTAGGCAAAAAATGCTTTTGCCTGCAAAGAATTAACCTAAAAGCAGGCCCCAACCCTCATAGTCGTATTGTCTTCATCTCCCAACAACTTGCAGGCTTGATATTTTTCAACAGTGGCACTAACAGCTGCACGTAAATTTGGGTTTTGTAATTAACTTTCTATACAAATGAAGAGTATTCTGTAGAGCCCTACATCAGAACCACTCTTATAAACCATCTGATCACCACCTTTATACTCTAGCACTTTCAATCACACTGTCTCACAAACACCAAATGAAAAAGGATGCTTTTTGGTGGAAGCTAGGGCTCTCCAAGCTCCATTCCTTTGCTCTGGTTACATGATGGGCAATCCTGTGTCATCTCTATTCAGTATAATTAACTACCAAACTATTCAACCTTGTTACTGTTAGGACAATGGCTATACTTTCAGTTAGATTAACCTTGTGAAGAGAAGCGTAATTTCTTATGTAACTGATACAAACAGAATTCCCATCCTTAAAATCTGATTCTGCTCTTAAAAGCAAAATCAGTGCTCTTCAGAGTGGAAACAAAAGGCAAAAGAAAAAGAAGTGAACCTGCAAACACACTTCATACTCTTCTAAATAGCATCAAATCTGAGCTCTAGTAGGTGAAGATTAGATACTTTGCTTACTAAATCCTCTCTGCATTGCATTGACATGGCTCCTGCCCTGTTGCAATTAATGACTGCATTTTTAATGCAAAGGCAGATCTTAGTATGGGACATGATGTTCATAAATAAAATCACAAGGGATCTTTTTTGTGTTTATCAAATTAAGAGAACCCTAAAGGACTCAAAGGGACTTTTTGCTGCTTATCACCCTAAACTGAGCAGGTCTGCTATCCATGTATGTGCCTAACAAGGGTATTTCCATTATCTCTTGATATTAAAAATAAACATCTGTGCAACTTGAGACAGTAGCTTCTTTCACAATAATATCATCTTAGCCACATCAAAGAATTTGGCAGCTCAGGTGCAAATTCCTCAGATTAGAAAAAGAACAAAACAATAACAGAAGATCCCCGACTACCTGGCACACACCCACTCCCCACCTCCCCCTCCAACATAGTATTTTTACAGTATTTTACATTTTTACCAACAGGGCAAAGGGCCTGGTCATGTCAGGAGATTTTCTTAGGAACATTTTCAGTTTCTCAAAGACATTTGGTTTAAAGTGAAAACAACATAGTAACTATAGGCAATCAACTTCCTCCAAGACCTCTGAAGTAGACTTTTGATGCAGACATATATCCCAGAAAAGATTCAACAATTTTTTGCCTTTCCTCACTGATGCTTCAGATAAGGTTTCATAAGACAGCTGAGCCAATTAAGAGCAGCTCAGTGATGCCAAAAAGCAAGAACTTTTTCTTATACAAACCTATGCCTAATGTAACCCTCAACTGAACAGATTCAATTTGTCTTCTAATTACAGATTATTTACTAACCTATGTTTTACTTTAGACAGACTCTGCAGTGTCATGGAAGTGAGCAGTAAGAGCTCTAATTTACAGTCATCAAAAGTCTTTTGACTCTCATCAGGAGACCTTCTTGTGCCCAGAGTTCTTCATCTCCTGGGAATGATGCAAGCCTTATGACAACATTGTCATTTGGTGCTCCAGACTTTCCAACTGCATTATCCTTTCTACAATTACTCCCCTAAGACAGATTGAGAGTAATTGCTGCAAAGGGTTGCTAGAGGTACATGACATAAGAGGACCTACAAAAATAACAAGGGGTACCAGAAAAGTTCATGGAACAGAACTAGAGGCTCTTAAAATTAAGTATTACTTCAAAGAATGAATAAGGCAAGTAAGATTTCACTGTCCTTTCAAAAACAAGAGAAAAAAACACCACAGGACTAGTATTCAGAAAGATCACTTATTTGATAATAACAGCTCCTGTTATACCTAAAGCTCAGCACTGCATTACTTCCCTAAGCAGAGGCATACAGAGAAGCCATTCTAAAGCTACCATTATACAATCACATTATGTTGAAATGGATAATACTACATAAACATTAAAACTGCACTAACATGAAGATTAATCACTAGCACACTACTGGCAGATCATTAGCATGTACAAATCCTTCTGAACTTCACAGCTTTGCACTTCAGGCTGGGCACACAGCTTTGTTAAAATCTCTTCAGTTGAGCACATTCTTTTCAAAGCCCTAAATGATGTCTTATTACCCCATATTACAGTATTAATGATGCTGCTTCTCATTAATGATGTCTTCAACTGTAAGTACATTTTCAGTGTGAGAACTCCTCAGTATTTCACCAAGACATACAAGTGTTACATTACAGAAATGTGTATTACACTAATTCAAATGGATTTAGTTAACAAATAATTTTAGTTGAGACTTGTTATTTTTAAACAATACAAATTTCTAACGGATTCCTGTTTACTTGCTTCACTCATTTTTCTACCCTTCAGTGCTCAATAACAGCTTCTTCCATAGGCTTTTAAATAAATAATTCAAAGACCTTCAAGGTCTTCATCTTTCTCCCATTGTTATTCTTCTGCATCACTAGCATTCACGTATCTGAAGACACTAACCAAGACTATGACCTGCATCACAGCCTGTTAACAGTGCTACTAATCTCAGTGTTTAGTCGCATTTAGTCATGTTTAGATTAGTAATACGAAGCATAATATGCAATTGATTTTACATTATTCCTATTCTTTTATTCACAGAACATCCACGAAAACTGTGGAGGCTTGAATGAAGACGGAAGCGAGACTGTCCCCTGTGAATCCTACTAAAAAGTAATGGAGATATGTAAACCAGAAAAAAAATCCTCAAAAATAAGCAGTAAAACTCATTTCTGTCTCCTCTCTTCAGAAGAGAGAAGATGGGTAAGAATCATGTGAGAGCATCACTGCTTCTAGAAAAAGCATAAATGTTGATCTTTGGAACACAAGGCTTTATTCCTCAGATTGACTGTAAACTCTGTCAAGTTTCCTGTTTATTCATCTCCCATAAGGTAGAGGATCTAAACATAAGGTGACATCTAAAAGGAACAGAGCTGGCTTTCTCTTTGTTTCTATGTAGCTCCCTTCTTCATCCACCCTAGCATAGCACAAGAAAGAAGCCACATTAGCAATGAAGCAACAAACTTAAGCTGAAACCACACCAGTAATATTTATAACATCATAAATACACGTTATCATAACACGCTAAACAGCATAACTTTGAATACCATTTTTAATATTTAACTCCTTTTTTTTTTTTTTTTTTTTTCTGGAACCTAAGTGACAAATAACTTCAGCAAATGCAAGAATAAGGAAAAAAGAGACTTTTCTTCCCTTTACAATAAAACACAGTACCTGCACAGAGCTTGAGTCATACTTGCATCTTTCACATTTGGATCTGTAGTAAGGCTCCTGATGAGTACAGTAATCATCTGTAATGGTATGTGCTGCACAAGACTTGCCAGTGCAACAGACGGTTCAAACGAAGTATCTGTAATAGTTGAACATAACATAATGTAAGAAACTAAAAAGAAAACCTCACAGAAAAAATATGCTTTATCTTCCACCCTACAACTTCACTATAGTTGTGAAGTTTTGAGTGGATTCTATGATCACAAACTAAAACAAAATTTAAGAGTTTCAGCGGATTAAGGACAATGAACAGAACAAACTTTTGTTTTTATGCATGCAAGAAAGTGAGAGTCTGCCAACTTCCTCCTCCACCTCAACAGAGCTGAGAAGTAGGGTGGTTTTTTTTTTCTCTAAAAAGAAGTACCATACAATTTTTTTATCATTCTTGATGTTAAGCCTAGGGATCCAATACACCTGATATTTCTCATATCCTATCTCAGCAACTGATTGCTAACCATACCAGTTATGGAGAAATACAGTATTAAGATGTGAAGTTTCCTAGATGCCTCAACAGCAAAGGTACTTTCCAGTGTGAGCTTATACAGTACTTCACAGATTTCTGAGGTCAAAAAGGACCTACTTACAATCGCACCTACATTACGAAGGCAGTGAATCCTTCCCACAATTCCCAAGTTCTATGTATTTCTTAAACACACCCCAGTTCCATAGACTACACAGCTCCAAGATGCAAGGCATCCCTCGGAGGGAGCAAGGAGGAAGAGTAGCTTCTGACACTGAGAGTTTTAGTTTCTCCTAAAAAGACACCCCAAATACTGTTCCTGTGCATCACTTACAGTATTGCAACAAGAGATGAGCTCGTTTTTTTGTTTATATAGTAACAAAACCATGCTACTTTGCAGCTAAATAAATCACCATCTCCCCTCCAGCTTTTCTTGTGAGGGGCTTTGCTTCTCTCACGGGCAAAAGTTGCACTTCACTACCTGGGCAAGGAAGCAACGGGTCCTAGGTGATGCCTGCAAAGCTACCAGATGCTAGCGGTTGGATTCTTCTCCCTGGCAAACCTGCCGCTCTCCTCAAGCGCCCACGTTACTCAGCGCCCCTACCACCCCCTTTATCCCCCTGGGCCCCATCGGGCGGCGCTCACCGGCGGCGGAGATGATGGCGAAGAGCTCCTGCAGGGAGGGCAGCAGCGTGTCGGGCTCGGCCTTCCAGACACTGCGCAGGAGCCCGCTGACCTGCGTCACCTGCGAGACGTAGAGGCGCAGCTCGGCCTCCCGGGTGCCTTGGCTCTGGAAGTGGGCGATGCTGCGCACCAGTTGCTGGCAGAAGGCAAGCGAGAGCTTCCTGCCCCGGGGCAGGCACTGCGGAAAGTCGCCCAGCAGCTGGCAAAGGCGGGCGCAGAGCGGCGGCGCCGGCCGCTCGCACACCAGGCGCAGCGCCTCCACCTGCAGCAGCTCGAAGAGCTCCAGCACCGAGGGGCAACTCATGATGAGGCGCAGCCCCGCCTGGATGTAGTCAAGGATGGCGGGGTCGCGGTTGCTCAACTCGCCGTAGCCGCGCTGCAGGAGGCCGAGGACGAGCCCGCGGTTGAAGAAGGCCTCGAACTCGTCGCGGTGGTAGCGACCATAGGCCTCCAGCACCTGCCGCCCCACCTGCCGCTGGAAGGGGTCGGGACCCTGCAGCACCAGCCGGGTGCTAAGGGCGAACATAGCGCGGCACTGCGCCTGGCTCAGCGGCGTCTCCGCCGACTCCACCACCCGCCGCACAATCACCCGCTTCAGCGGCAGCGGGTGAGACGAGCTCACCAGCCCCTCCAGGATCTTGTCCATGGCGGGTGCTCCGGGCACATCGGCCGAGCGGCGGCGGCGGCGGGCCGGCCCAGGCCTCAGCGGAGGCCGCCGCCGCCGCCTCCCCGCGGCCCTTCCCCCCCCCCGCCGCGCTATGCCGCCAGGGCGGCGGCGGCCGCCGCTCCCGCGCCCTTTTCTTGCCCCGTCTCGCCGGCCCTTAACCCCGGCTGCTGTGGCGGCAGCCCCAGCCCCGCTCCCCCGCCGCCGGCTGAGGCAGCGCCGCGGCCCGAACAGCGACCGCTCAACGCTTCCCCACTGACCCGGAAGCTGAGCAGCACAAACAGGAAACCGGTCTGCCGGCCTGAGCGTGCCCTGTGCACGCGTCAAGCGGCCACCGCACGCCCGCCTCCTTCCTGGGGCGCCGGCCAATGGGGAGTGAGGACAGGGCGAGGCGGGCATGGCGGGTGGTCAGCGGAGCTGAGGTGCCGGCAAACCCTGAGGGTGTGGAGGGTTCTTTCGCACAGTCTAACACCGGTTTATGCTGTTCGGCTTTTAGTTTCTCCCCCACACATGTAATGGCCCGCCAGCCTCCTCGCCATTTAGTCGCAGTCATGGGGCTACCCTGCTGTGGTGAGGCTATGTATAGTCCTGTCCTGCCTTCAGTCGGCGTGCAGAGGCCCTCTTCTGTGACTGGCGTTGGTTGCTTTATCTTATCACTCATTCCTGCCTGTAAGTCTGCTTGTAACCAGCAACGCTTACTTAGAGAAGCCTTTGCTCTTTAACAGCTGTGAGAATGTTCCCGTCTTTATTTAAGAAACATTGCCTGCTTACCCCTTGTTTTGTTCTAGATAGCTTTAGTTTCCAATACTCAAATTGTATTAGTATACCATGCTTTTTCATGCCAGAATTTATTTCGAGCGATAGGGAGTTATGCGATTTCCAAAGACCGAGAACTGAGCAACAAGAAAGGTCACAAAGTTGGCAGTATGCGAACCAGAAACCAAACTCCACTTCCGTAGACAAATAAAATCCTTCAGGCCAGGTCACTGGTCCCATAAACGGGGTGTGCTGGCAAAGCCCTCTCTGTGGTGCTCTTGTTTCTCAATACAAACAACTCCATGGTATGTGGTTGACTAATACCTGTAATTCAGCATCAGGAATTTATGGGAAATGAGCATAATTAATCCCTGGTAATATTTGATGTGTAACAGGTACAGCAGAAGCAAATGTGAAAGAGCTGGAATGGTCACCTGAAAAGCTGGAGATGTACAGATGGCTTGCAGGCACGTGAAGAGGCAGGAAATGCAGAAAGCATGTGTAGCTCAAGATTAGCAACATCACCGCTCCCGTGACCTGGGAGATCAAAGATTTGAGCAGGTTTTCAGTGCTTTGTCCTTCCTTTACCTAGCATTATGGGTGGGAGGGGAGGCAGTGCTAGCTGCTTGGGGTGGGAGAGCAGTCTTCCTAACAGTTAGGGGATATTCTGTCTGGCAGCTTGGTCACAGCTATTCTGCATAAATAAGGCAATTCCTCAAAAAAGGAAGCAAAAAGGTTGGAAAATCTACAGTCCTGAGAAAAACTAAAATTAATATTTGAAGCTCTGTAGTTGGGGGGAGGGTTAGCGACCTCTAGCATAAGAATTTGGAAATAATATTCTTATTTGCATCCACATGACCAAGTATGCAAACTCCTTATTTAATGAGCTTATGTCGAGTAATAGAACTAGCAATGAAAACTGACTGGTTAAGAGTTATGGTGATTGGCTGAGTCACTGTGTATGCTTGTGACCTCAGAGCTAAGAATAACCTGAACTGTGGGGATGATCCTAATTACAACCCTACTATTAGATATGCAATTATCAATATATACTTATGTGCTAAATTCTGGAACACAGACTGTTCCTCTGTTTTCAGTGACATCTAATTCCTATGTACAGATATATTACTAAGCTGTGACAAAATGAAAAATAAGTGAATTCTTCAGAGAATAAAATATTTTCTTTGAAAAAGTAAGGGAAAAAAACCCCAGTTGTGTTTCATCAAAACCAAAGATTATTGGTAAATCTGAACAATAATTACTCTTCCTGTGAAACAGTGTAAATAACAGCAGAAGGTTAACCATGGTGGCATCTCCTTAATGACTCAGGAATCTTGAAGACAGTAAGGCAGAAAGGAAACTTTTTACTAAGAAGGCTGGATTAAAGATATCAATTCAGCCTATATACATTTTATACTTCATGACTGAGATAACTGCTTTCCAGCAGAACATTTTTTAGGTAAGGAGACCATCCTGCAGGCCCATCCTAAGGGCTGGTAAGGCTCTAGATCAACATCTGCTCATTTCTTATGCCACCCACCTGAGCAAGTCTAACATGCTGGACTTCCTGCTGCTGTACAGAGATATCCACATTGCATGTACAGTGAATTCAGTCTCCCTGAGAGGTAGGATCCCAATGTATCTGCCGTAGGTTCAGGGCATCTGACATTGAGTGTCGTGGCTTGGCTGTGTGGTTGGATGACTGCTAAATGTAGTGCAAACTGGGCAACAAGAGCTCAGGGCACATGGCAAGCAGGCTTCCCTTTTCAGTCACAGTTTGCTGTTAGATCAGTTTCAGCGTAACATGAAACTGCTCTGTGAGTCAGCTTCTGAGCGCTAATCATGGCTCTGGTATCAACTCCATCGGTGGCTGCAAGCAGCTTGCTTAACTACAGGGTCAGTATCTGTCACATATAAATAGTAGTAGCTAGGTACTTGAGAGCACTGCAAAGTTCGATTAGATAATGTTTACCAAGTATTAATGTAATTTTCAAAGTGTTGTTTAAAAATGCCTGAATGTTGAGTCATCATGTTCTAGTTGTACACTGTCACATATCCCAAAGGTTTATTCATCCAATAAACAAGACACTGGTTTATTCATCAAAAAGTCAAAATAGCACAGCATGTGGTCCCAGTGAAACCTGGGATGCAATTATTTACTTATATTCACAATGCAGTTATCGTGATGCAACTATTTATTTTTTAAGAAAGAAGCCTTGGTTTGTAAGAGCAGTTTTGTCTCCTGTGGATGCAGTCTTTCCTGATTCGGTTTTGCATATGTAAGATATATATATTTGTGGTTTCAAGGAGCAACATCTGCCTGAATGTGGCTTTATTTCTAATTCTGTATTGATTTTCCTCTCTTGTAACAGGAAGATATTGCAGAGATTGCATTCAGTATTGAAAAGACCTGTGTAGTAATTGCTGTGAAAACGAGGGGCATCTCTAGCTTTAGCCAAACAACTATTAACTGTGGTTAGGGGCAGTGGTGGTGGGAGATCTAGGTACTCCTCAGCATTTATGCAGCAATAATATGTCAGGGTATTAGGCTGAAACACTAAAAAGTTTAAGGAGATTCGGGCCTCTCTTGGGATTAAAAGACATACAGTGTGGACTGTGAGACCAGAAAGTTCATTTTTTAAAAGGCAGGTGTATCCATGAGATAAATTGATAGACCCACATCTGCCACTGGAAATTTCCAGGAATAAGAAGTGTCTCTGTGGTTCAGCATGGCTCAGATTTCTTTTGGCTGAAATACTGTCTTTAGACTCTGGCTTCTTTACTAGGTACATCTGCCTTTTTTACTAAGTAATCAGTACTCAGTACTGCTTTACTAAGTCTTAGTAAGGGGCTCAGCTGGTCTACTATGACAAGTGTATTTTGTGTTTCATCCTTTTACGCAAAAGGATAAGTGGCCAATCTTTGTGCATTACCTTTCGCTCAGATCTCTATTACATGAATAAACAAAGTTGCTTGTTACCAAATATACTATTTTCACTGCTGCCTATCTCATTGCACACCCTAATGAGAGTGAATATACTAGCCATAGTGAAACAATGGTGGTTAGACTGGTATTTGGACAATTGGAAACTTAGCTGTGCATTACACTGTCCTTGATTGTTTTTCACTTACATCTTTGTGAAATTTAGAATTACGTCAATGAAGCTCCTACAGGGATCAGGAAGGTTTAAGGTACCTTGACATTCACAGCAACTACCCAGAGGCTATGTGTATGCCAACAACTTACATTTCACTGGCAAGATGTGCATAACTTTTCAAAGCCCTGACAGTCTAAAAGGCAAATTTTCGGAGGCTCCATATCTCTTCCTTCTCTTGCACTGCACAAAATGTTCACAGTAAATGTCCCAGATTTCAAAGTCAACATAAACCGCATTATGTTTAGGATGCATAAGGCTAGATATTTAAATACAGAGAATCAAACTAAGTTATGCCAAAACCCCTTAAATTTGTGCAATTCGTTATCTGTTTTGCTTGTGCAAGTGCGTATTTTGCATGCATACATTTGCAATACAAATGCAGCTTGAGTGTGTTCGTATGAAAATGTGGCATTATGTAGGAATTTATATGCAATGATGTATACTATTTTCAGGGAAAAAATTTGTAATGGTGAATGTCTCTTTTAAAGATAGACCGCTTTTAAAACAAGAAAAGCTGTACCTATATGAAGAGGTTCCTTTGATAAATGATACATTTGATTAAATTTAGATACCTGCTGAGGAAATAGTCTGTTTATAGAGTTATACATCTGCCCAACTATCTGACAGAAAGTAATAAAAGTAGATTGCCTGCAAGGTCATCTGTAACTCAGAATTAGACAGAATATGGACTGTGGAAGTCAACTGTAAGGCTGTCACAGAGAACAATGCATACTTCACTGAAACTGCCCCCAAAAATGTGTCAAATATCACACCTTTCTCTAGAAAGAAAAGATTCGGTAGGTGAAGAAAATATTAAGCACTGTACTTCACTGCATATTGTGCACATCTGACTTAACAGGTTTTTCACTATGTGATGTTTCTGGAATTTTGGTGAAATGTTTGCAAGTTGAACATGCATCCAAATATATATTCTAATTTGTAAAAATATGACAGTACACTTCATTTGGAAAAGTAGCAGGGTTAGCTTAAGTTAGACTGCTGTTTCTTTTATAAGTTTTTAATGAGACACTAGTCAGAACCAGTACTGAAATCCTTGCAGGCATTGGGTGACACTTACAATGCCTGCTGCTTAATGAAGGAGTAAATTGTATCATAAATCTTCTATTTTTATTGCCATTTCTTCATATGAGGAGTGCAAATCATCTTTCAAACTTACAGGTTTCTGCTGCCTCCCTCTTCTTATATTATCCATGTGTATTGTAAAGGATACCGTAGAATGTAATTTGACCAAGACCAAATATCAAAGAAGTTCATGCTATCAGATCTTCTGGATATATACTTTATTGGTGACATTTGAAGGAATAACTGAGGACCAAATGAGCAGTACCATTAAAAGAAAAAAATCAAAAAATACATGGAGAATACAGAGGGGTGTTGTGGTTTAAGCTTAGTCGTAAATTAGACAAAGCATGTAGCCTGCTTGTTTTCCCCCCACAACCTG
>WYDI02005695.1:0-95408 GCA_009867235.2 Psittacus erithacus
GCTGAAAGTTAGAAACACAGTGCTGCACCAGCCACTAAGAAGGAGAAAAAAATGACTGCTACTGCTGAACCCATGACGCAGGCCCACATCCAGGGCGTTCCTGTACTACTGAGTACTGAATACTTCACTTGTAAAATACAGCAGGAGCATGAAAGATGCTAAAAAGTAAGTTCTGTTCTATTGTTCCTTGCTAAAAACTTAGAACTTATAGCGAAGACAATAAGGATATCAAATCGATAATCAGAAGTACAAATACATTACTTTCACATCACTGCTCAGAGTATGAGCAGATTTAGTCTGCGTCTGTTCTCCCCGCTATATTCTATGTAAAAGGCAGTTCTTGTGTCGCCCTTTTTTGTACAGTCCATGTCCTTTGTAGTGCTTCAGATGATACAGAATAAACTTTGCTAAAAAGTACAGAACATGCTCCAAAGGTCAGAAATGGGAACAGAACAGCAGGTTGTGCATTCGTGAGTTTGCTTGCCCATACAGTCTTTTTTTGCCTCCCTTTCTACTTTCTCATCTGATCAGCCACAAGGAGAGATCAAACAGGGTGAATCAAACAAGTGAAAATAATTCAGAAAGTTGTGGAGGTTTTCTTCAGCCACAACATCAATTCAGCTGAATTGCAGCACAACTCTGTACATTTCAGTTGTACATTAATTTTGCTCTCCTTGTATGATAAAAGGCTATAGAATAATTTTTTTTTATATACACAGTGAAGTTAATGCAACATTTGGGATCCTTTGCATTTCTAAAATTGAGTGATTCTAATTACAGAACATCAAAGCTAAAAAAAAGCAATGCTAAGATGCAGTTTGGCAGCGCAAAGAAAAGGCCAGAGCACCTGAACTGATCTTCCTGTGCCTTCAGAAACACTTGCAAGAGCAACCTGTGACGTCCTCAGAACAATGTAGACAGCAGAGTAGCAGTGCTGCCCTTTCCCACTGTGATGGCCCCTGAAAAAGCAGCAGAAATATATTCACAAACCTCTGAAGACCCCTGCGAAATGAAGCTAGGGTCTATTTAAGGACCATTTTGCTTCTCTGAAATGTGCAGTGAAGAACGTCACAGCTGGATAGCAGTGGTGACATAAAAGGAATGACAGATTCTAAGCGACAGGAAAAAGCAGGACAGAAAAGGACAGGGGAGAGGTTTGGTGCCCATAAAAGCAGGGGAATATATGGGTCAGAATATGGGCAAGGAAAAAGTCATGGTCTTATATAGTGCAGGCATCAGTATAGGACAGTCTGAAAACAAGCATGGCTCCAAAGGAATCCGGGCCATGCTGGGCACATTCATTCGCTAGCACGGCTTTTATTTCATCTTTTCATCTCCTGGCAGTAACCAAAGTTGACAGGGGCTACTGAAGCAGAATTTCAGTCTATTAAATGAAGGTGGGTATCCTCCGTTCTGCACAGAAATACAGACTGAGCTGATAAACCAGCTGAGTTCAGTTGAAATTACAGGGGGAAAAGTAGATAAATTGAAATTTGGACGGGAGCACAAGAGCCAACAGCAACTTTATATTGTGGTGGAGACATAATGCCCTGAAGTACTAACAAAGGTATTTTTACATCTCATCCTGAGGGTCCTACAGATTTTTTTTTTCCTCTGAATATGTCCTAAAAATCTCAACCTTGATGTTCAAACTCACAATTATTTTGAGCAAACATATTTCCCTGGTGAGTTGCCCTCTTTTCTTCTGCAGCAAATTTCTTCTATTTGACTCCCAGTTCTGCACAAAGTGATTTATTAGAGAGGCTGCATTTTTTTTTCCCCTTCTGCAAAGTGTCAGTTTCTGCACAAGATCAAATAACATCCTGTGCTTTAGTATTGACTAATTTTAATTATTAAAACCTTTCTCCCAGGAAAAACTCTTGCTGCTGTTTCCAGCAAATTTTAATGGAATTCAGGAACTTCTTTTCTTGAGGAGATCAGGAAACAGTGGAGACAGAATTCTCACTTTAACCTGAGCTCACAGTTCAATGAATTGTCTTTTATAAGTAGGAGGAACTAGTTTTTTTCCTTTACCTTGTTTCTATCTATGCGTATCCTTTTAAAGTTACAATAATGGGTTTACAAATTACATACTATTACTCCAGCTTTTGCAAACCTGTTGTTGCAAAAGCTGGAGTAATAGCACGTAATTTGTTATGCTGTAAAACTTAATCATGTCTATATTTAAATGAACTGTAAAGCTAAACACATACTCTGCTTATATAGTAGTTAAAATCAGAAATCAATCATTTATTACATGTCATTTTAGTGATATGCAGTCCCCATTGCTATAGTTTTATATGGAGTCCTTTCCTCACAAAAGCCTCGCGCATTGATATTGTTAAAGTGTCAATGAAAACAAATAATAGCTACATTTGTATTATAATTTCTCACGTTTAAGCTCTCAGGTTTTCACATCATTGACAAATAATTAGATGTTCTAGCAAGGTAATAGGATGATTACAGTGTTGCTCCATAACTCAACATCTACAGACAGTGCTATCTGCATTTAAAGTGTAATGCAACTTTGCCTACAGACATCACAAACCAGCAGATCTTACCACAGCAACAAATTGTTTACTGCAGTAGAATGATATCAAATACATGCTTAATGATGTAAGCTTGACAGAGTAATAAAGTAATATGTACAGTCAACATTATCTACAATTAGGTGCCTACTTTGGTTGAAGTGTTCTTAGCATTATGGTTCAAAGAGCTGGATTTTTATCTGCTGTAATTTTCAGCTCCATTTCATCTATGCAGTAAGAGAAAGGTTCCCTTTTGCTGTGCAAGAGCCATTCCGCAGGATAATGTACATAGCATAGAAATTAAATAAAGGAAGACAGATCACTGCAGAAACTACAGCTGATCAAATTCATAAATAGTAATTCCATGCGGGGAAAATAAGACAAAACCCAGCGGAGACAATGCTTGTATGAAATAGCCTTTCCTTGCACATCTAAGAAAGGGCAATACCATTCCAGTCACTGTGCACCAACATTCATAAATACTTGCATGATTTTATGAGATTAGCATGACTTCAAAGCTAACCACAGTATTAGCCTAGCACTGCAGCCATACTGTGAGCATGCAGCTCCCCCAGTGCACAGGGAAAGCAGGACCCATGACTGACTCTTTAAAACCACCCTCTGAAGAATGCCTGGGCAGGTGGAGTGGCTGCTGTTGGGGATGGGAGAGGGGCCCAAGGTACCACAGGCTTCCTGCCTCCCCTCCTCACCTATAACCAATAGTGTCACTGAAGGAAGTGGTGCTGTGATGAGAAAGTTGAAAGACAGGGGTTGCAGAGCTGCAGCTGCATCTTTCACAGTCCCTCACTTCATTCAGATGTTAATCCCCATGGAAGTGGTGCTGCAGATCCCCATTCAGTTAGTGTTCCAGAGGTCTATAGCTCTTCCAGTAGGAAATGGAAGCAGCAAGAATAAGTAGTGTGTGTTATTTGCATGGCAGCCAGAAATATTCTGAAGGCCAAACCCTTTGCTAGTGAGAATAAGAGCTGCTTTCACAGCCGAGTGAGGTCAGGCTTTTTGCTGGCAGAAAAGAGTTTACTACATGAACAAAACAAATTCCAAAGACTTCCATTTGGATCATCACCCAAATTCACATTTTCTACTTGTGGAAAGTCCAATAGACTAAAGATTTTTTCAAGAGTTCAGCATTTTGGAGCATGGCACATTCCCTGGATTTCTTTCATTGAGGGAAAATATCTATTTGGAATTTCAGGTATTTCCATGCCACTATTTTCAACATTTCAGCTACATAAATTAACCTGCAAATGAATACTGTCTATGTTTTGTAATGAGAAAAAAGGCTTCGACTTTTATTGCCTGATGTAGAAAGCCTGCTGATGAAAACTGCAAGTGTGACTTCACTGCTGCCCCTTTCACCACCATCATGTCCAAGAAGCATATTTTGAGTCCTAAGGGCTTTCTGGACTCATCTACATTTTCAAGACAGACATGTGAAACACTGGTTTTGCTGATCCAAGCTGCTGTTGCTTCACTCACCAATCTTCCCAGTGAAGAGCTGAATTACCAGTTAAAAGATTCCAGGTTCCTATCAAGTCAGATGAACATGAACATTCCCACACAGCATCTCCAAAGCACTCTGTGCTCAGAACTCCCTTTCCACAAATCTCAAATCCCATTAGGCAGATCTGCTCCTAATGTTAGAGGTGATGCACCATGGCTTCACCTTCTGTTCATTTATCCCTCTGTCTAATACCTAATGGAAGTGCTATTTAATTTTTACAATGAGGGTGCATAAATGATTTTCTTCATTCTTTTGTCGATTTAGTTTTCACATCTTACTACTCCCAACAGCCCACAAAAGACATGGCAGGTACCATATTTCTGATGGAGTTGCGATTGGTTTTCATTATTTTTCACTGCCCTTCTCTTATTGACATAAACTCATGACTAAAAGTATATTCACAAAGGTAACTCTCAGCTCTACTTCCTAATGTTTAGGTGGGATTTTCAGATGGTTTCTTGTTTCTAAGCATTCATATTATACAGACAGAACAAACTGTCAAGCAGAGGTCACTGATGTTAGGTCGTCTGCACAACAATTACCAGTGAGTTAGGAGAAGATTGCTACTGTGCTGAAATACATAATTAGAAAGTTTCTGAAGCAAGTGGAATAAGAGGAGCTCTTTCCTTGTCTATATGAAGCCAAGACACTTATTTGTTGTGGATGTAAGGAAGCAGAATTAAGGGATGATATAAAACAGGAAATTGCGGAAGATACCTTTAACAAAGAAAACCACTGTTAATCCTTGTACTTCAAACAACTGTGGTGGAATTACAGCTACTGGAAATGCTTCTGTGATCATCTCCTGTGTAAGTGGCACCAATCAGCAGTTGTGTGGCTGTACTGAACTGATTTTACCACGTGGCACTTTTCAGGGCCCTTTACAAGGTACCCAGAAGAATGTGTCCTTATGATAAACAAATGCCCTCTGTGTAATTTCATGCCCTTTTAATTTATGCCATACTCATTTGTTGAGTAGTGTCTGCCAACATCTGACTTTATTTCACCAAATCTGTAGGCAGAGCTGAAAGGCTTCCATTATAAAAGATAACTGGCTTAGTTATGACTTCTGAGTGTCAGTTATCTTTCCTACTGAGTATAATGTCATTCAGTTCATTTAGAAACAAGATCATTTTATAGCTGTCTGCCTTAAGCTGCAATATCTTATATTCTTAGATAATTCCAGTCCTCTTGGTTTGTCTGTGCTTGTTATTTCTGAACTTCAAACTTACCTTCTAAACGACAAACATGAAACTGTCTCTTTCCCAATTTACACAAACAAAAAGGCAGTTGTATTTCTCATCACTTTAAATGAAGCTTCCAGGATATTCTTGAACCCAAAAAGAACCCCAAAAAAACCACCCCCTTACTTTCTTTGTGCAAGGTAGATCTGTGCCTTCTTTCCTTCCTGTCTCTGCACCTTAAGCAGGAAATCCTGGTCACCATTTTTTTCCTACTGTATTACAAGATGAGGACAAAAGGGGTGAGGCCTAAGTCAACAATTAGATTTCCACTAGCCCGAATTCTATTAGCTTTTTCCCCTCATTCTTTTATTCATCAGTCTGTGATATTTCTCTGTCTGCTCTTGCCCAACATGCCCACCCTTTGAACAGAAACGTAGCTACAGATGACACTTCGGCAAGGTACTGAGAGCTCTAGTGGCATCACATGTTGTTAGAGAAGACTTGAACTGCTAATGCATCCCTGTCACTATTCGGTGACCTTGCACGTGTGTCCTTTTGACTCAATGTCTCAGAGTAAGACAGTGAACAATAAAACTAGCTTCAGTCGCTACTTCCACCACACTTTTTGACATGTAGGAACCATTTTCTGCTGCTTTCTGAACTGATTGCTAAAGAAATACAGAACTCTCCCAGAAATTCACAGCACCATTATATAACTGAATCTCCCAAGTGGAGCATTTATACTGAATTCATCATTGTGGTGTCTGAGCATCTGTTGTATTTAAAATGAGAAAACAATTTGAATGCAGTGTTTAGTCAGAAAACCCTGCACAAATCCAGAGATAGGCTCATCTAATAGCCTTTTTTTCCTACATTGCCCCTATTCCCACCTAAGATGTAACTTTTGTAGATGATGGCTTGGGTCAGTGCCAAATTACAGCTCGTAATGAAATTTTGCATCAGCCAAGACAAAGTCAACATTAAACATTTAAGTATAAAACTTCATTTTGATCCTCACACAAAGTGAATTGCAGAACCATGTCATTTATTTATGTTGCTTATCTGCTAACAGTGAATGACAAGAGTGGTTGACTGGCAGGTCAGCCAAAAATATACCCCATGTTTAGAGTAATTGGCAGTGGACTACTTCCACACTGACTGCCCTGTCAAAAACTCTCCTCAAGTCACACAGCAACCAGCATCAGGCACATCTGTGTACCTCTGGGGCTCAATTTGGGTTTTCCCTTCATTGTGTTTCCTACTATCTGGAAGAAAGTACAAATGATTGTGACACTTGCAACAGTTCCAGCAACATTTGGATGGCAGAAATCCATCACCCTTCACATTTATTTCTTCAGCCTATCATTTCCTTTATTGTTTAGTGTTAGCACAGAGGTGAAAAGTCCTAGTAGCAAATTCTGAGCCATGCACAGCCCATCTGACCCTGAAGTAATTTGTACTTCTTCCTTTACTCCTGTGGATTCTTAAAAGAATCATCAAGTTTTAAATATTGTCTGAAATTACCCCTTTTCCTACTTGAATTAAAGACTTACAGAGGAAATGAGAAGATATAGAAATATTCAGAAGAAATACTTTAAAATCTGTACTTCATTCAGATCATATTTTCTAGCTGCAATGACTGCATATAAACAAGTGTGTGTTTTCCTTTGTTAGTAGCCTCACCAGTGTAGAATACCAGGTCAGAAGCCAAAATGTCTGTTTCTGTCCTGCATCCAGTTGGATCCTCACCTATCTCTCTTCAAAGTACTGTTAAACACTCAGAGTGTCTTAGAACAGATGCCCTAGAAAGCTTTAGACTCTCACCTTTTGCTTATATATCTGTATCTAGAGATAACTACTTTAAACCTAAAGAGTTAATAATACATGCTCAAAGTACCAGAGTGATAACTACATGCCAGGGAACCCTGGCTAGAGCTGACTGTTGAACATCAGTTGTTGAACAGAGGTATTGCAAGTTAGTTCTTATTACCAGCTCATATAACGATGTGTTAGACACTATTTGCAGTTCAAGTGCTGATTCCTAGCTTAACATTATTTCTAGTGAAGTAGATTTTGCAGCCAAGCACAGTTAACTCTTGATTGCATTTCTGCTTCACTGCATGATGCACTACTGCATTTCTCTGCATGTTTTTATAGAGCTATCTGCTCAGAAGCAGCGGAAAACTGAGCTCCTTCCTAGCACTCCTAGTCTTACTTGTTTAAGTAAAAAAGAATTGCAACCTTTTTTATTTACCTTGGATACAATTGCTGGCATACTGCTATAAATGTGGATGACAGGCCTTTCTATTAGACCACTACTTTATAAGCATTTCTTTGATCACAAAATAACTGTCAACTGCAGTAAAAAAAACCCAAAAACAAAAAATCACATTTGTCAGCAACAGCCTAAAGAACATCAGATTTAATAGAGAGCCTCAGAGAGTGAGATACAAAATTATTTCAAATAAATGGGGTTTGCATTTCTCCTTTGTTATATTAAACTAAGTTAATCTTTTTAACTGATTTTAGTATGAAAACCATAATAGTTTGCTGAAATGTCAAGTAAACTCCTGGAAGTGCAGATTGTCACGTAAAATTTATTTTACCAATTTGCCAACAACATAAGAATACTTCAGTGCTGTGGGCTTATACATAAAAAACAACGGGCAGGTACATCTATGGATTAATTAATAAGGATGTGAGTAATACCACCTTGGCAGAGCCTAACATTTCATGGCAGAGGACCCTGTTTATAAGAAAATGGTGATTTTGTTTTCCAAAGGCAGTTATTGTGAATCCTAATTTCCATCTTAGACAGCATCTTCTGAGCCCACTACCAGCTCAATTCTCCAGCTGTTACACTGAGTAGGCTCATAAAGCAAAAGAGACCAAGAACTGGACCGGAGAGTTAAAGTCATTACCATGCCTGATTTGTAATGACTTGTGCCTTGAGCAGGCCAAGAGTATCCTTGCGCATGAGTGAGTGTGTGTCTGGACAAAGTCTGATCATTATAAGAATTCAGGGAAAACAACATTAGCAACCAGCTTCAAATCCTCACCGATTATGAAAAAGCTGCAATTGACTTTTTTCTTTCTTGAATAGTCCATGGGATATTTAGGCCTATTTTTAAGCAACACACCATAGAAATGCTTCATTATTTGCCAAAGATTGGAAAGTTTCCACTGCATCACTGCCAGGTATTGGTCTAATGAAACAAGACAGGTTTCAGGAGCCTGGTGCATGTTCTCACAGATGATGCCAGATCTCCCCATGAAGCAGGAGGTATGTTTAATTTCATTTAAGACAAGCCTAAAAACATTTCTGTCAGCCACACAAATTACACATCCCAGAACCAGGAGACACCTTAAAAAAAAAAAATCCTTGCTTTCCTAAAGTGGGGAGCTCAGATCTCATTCCTGTTCATATCCACAAAATTAATACCATAAATAACTCTTCGATGATATGACATTATTGCTTTTTACAAAAGACCTGTAAGAACAACTATATTTTAACACCAGAATATCAACTGTTGCTATTAATAGGTTTTAACTCATTCAAATTCTGCTCCTCACTGGACACCTGCCATGCAGAAATTACATTCCTTTTGCTATTTTTATTAAACTTTGGATAAACAAAAATGCATAATTTTTTTTCCCTTAATGAGATCTCAGCTGCTTTTTACCAGGACTGTGAATCAAAACAAACATTTAACCTGTCTTCTTGAGCAATTTCATTTGCTTTTGTTCCCTGCTGTGCTAGAAAGATGCGTTGTGCTTGCTCTCAATCAGGTATCCCAACAGTTTATCAAGCAGCACAACATAATACAAATATTATAGTTACAGATTAGCTCTTCTCTACTGCCTTTCACTTTGTGGTTTAGATCCCTTGTCATTTACAAATCAAAACGTTTATGCACTCAATTATAGCACTTGCAAGTGAAAATAAAGGGTATTTCATTACCCGCAAGAGAACTATGGAAACATTTGTTTGTAAAGCACTGTGTTGTTCTGTATTCCCTTGGTTTCACATTGCTCCATGTCTCACTGCAGCAGAACATCTCACAGTGATCTAACTTTGATAAAAGGGTTATGCCACGCACAAGATGAGCACTCTGTAATTCACAGAGGTTCTTTCTCCAAGTTAAAAGGTTACTGGAAGATTGCGGGAAAAGAGTCCCTGGAATTTTTGGCACCTACAACTATTAACACAGCAAACTGCCTCCTTTTCCTTAGCCAGAGAGCCTTGGTCAAATGTCACACCAAAGACATCCTGCTACTAGTTCTGTGCAAAGGTGCACATTTCCCGTGGGTGAAGGATCAAAGAAAACAGCAGAATGCATTGCAGAATAAAACCAGAACAAATGAGATGGGTACAGGGCTGAACGTTGTAAAATTACAGGCAAAGAACTGGTTATTACCATTATGAACGCATATGCACATATGCTGAGAAAGGGAATTGGATGTTTTCCATACAGTAGCCAAAACATGAGCCTTAATATCAGCCTTTCTATATTATGTTGCCCCAAAGACACAGTCAGACAAGCTGAGAGTAGTGTGCTCAGCAAACCACTCCAATGTCATCAGTTCCTGCTGACAATCCCAACACTACCAACCTCATGTGTCTGAAAAGTGCTGCATCAGCTCGTGGTCCAATACATGTTCTTGGGTGATGGCACAAGAGCACATTCTGGTTTTTTGTCAGCTAAAAGGAGTATTAATCTTAATTCTCTTCTCCTCACTGAAAAATAGAACTTTTGTAGCTTGAGGAAAACAAAGAGCAATCAGTTGTTCTGTGGCAAATTAATCTTAAAGAGGGAATCTTCCAAAGAAAATCAATAGTTTATAGCAAGATTCTGTATTGTGTTTGAGCCCTGAAACTAGAATCAAAGGGTACTTTCAGCATTGCAAGTTGGCTCTTGTTCTGCTTTGGTTTTAATGCAGTGTCACTGTTGGAAAAAGTGAGATTTTCACTATGAGCCGTTCTAGTTGTGTGTGGCTTCACCTTCATGGAAGACTCCAGTAATATTTAATACAGACTGTAAGATGACAGGTATTTGAGCCACCTTAAAAGAAATTATTCTCAAAAGAAGGAATTTCATAGAGATTTGTATTTTTTATCCTGTGTAATATTCTATATCTAAGACATCTTTATTCATTTGTACCTTTCTAAATTAGTCAGTTCCATATGAGAAACTTGGAATATGATGCCTCCCTACATGATCAATCTTTTTTAAAAAATAAAACCCTATAAAATTTAGCCATGGTGCCATGGAAACAGCTTTAAAATTAATTTGGGTGCAGGGAGGAGGGATACAACTCAGAAAACAGGTTTCAGAAGGAAAAATATCTGTCTTCATTCAGCACTGGGATCTTTACCGATTCCTGCACTAGACATTTCAGTTTGTGAGATAATCTAAATTAACCTAATTCATTGTTAGTCTGGGACTTTGCACAACAGGAATTCTGGTCTGGAGCAGATTTCATCTCTTACTTCCTTGATAATTCACAAGTTTGTTTGGCTGCAGAGAGAACAGTTGTACATAAAAACATGTTACCAAGCCTAAAAACTGCACCAAGTGCACAGTCCCCAGAACCACGATGTTATCAAAGTTCAGTAATAGCACAAAGCGATGACTAATGAGCCTATAACCTCTCTGTGCTGTGTAATAAAAGCTCTCATTAATTCTTTACAAGACCTTTAGAAAACATGCTGCATTCATCCTGCCTCCTCACTGTCAGAATTTAGTAGATGGCTTCATTGGCTGCTTTGACATTTTTACTTTTTCGTTCCAGTTTGGTTTGTTTGCTTGCCTTAAAAAGTGCCTATGGTGTGAAATGTAAAAAGGACAAGCAGTAGTTTCAATCCAGACAGGATGAAAGTAACTGAAATTTACACATTATAGCAATAATTTTGACCCTTAACTCATTTATTTTGGTCTGTGAACATAGTAAAGCTATGTGCCAACGATCTAATCTTACTAATGCAAATACTCTCTAAAACACTAAAACAGCATTGTTCAGGTATTTGGGAGATGGAAGGAGGCCAGTGCTTGATGGATTTTCATTAGGAAAGCTCGTAAGATCTGATTCCAGGTAATGCACTTGCAAGAAGAATTCATTTTGCAGTTAGGGCAGAATGTAGGAAACAGAACTCTCTCTGAACACTCCCAGAGTTTGGACATGGCATTTATTTCTCAGCTTATCATAGACTGAGATAATGATGCAGCTTACACATAAACTGGGATGCTGTTATAATTCAGAGCACTACTAGTGCGCATAATGGTGGTCATATGTATATTTGGATGGCAAAGCAAGGCTTTGTCTTTGTAACTTCACTGTGTGCTGGAGGCCGTACAGGGAAATCATGGTTGCAGGGAAATCGTTGCAATTGTATTTCATTGCTAAAGCACCAGACTTTGAATTCATCCAAAAGACAAAGTCATCAGTGCAGGCACTGAACCCCATTTCAGTGGGTTTTGGGGTGGGTTTGATTTCTTCCTGATTATAAACACAGAAAGCACTCCTATGATGAAAATTCTTACTGACAGCATTAGTCTTCATCTATTTGTACAGTTAAGAAGACTACCAGATATAGATCAACATAATACTGATCTTGTTCACAGTATGCAAGTCCAGAAATTTCAGTGGACAGCCTTTAGGTTCATGCCAGCACATGGAAGGCACTCCTGGTTTTTAAATGCAAACATCAGGTTGCTGCGATTCTGAAAAATGCCTGAACAATGACCTTACTTTCCTAACTGACATCTGAAAACTAAGGGGGATATCTTCAGGCTAAATAAAGCTACTAGCTTTAGAAGTGTTTAACTGCCTCACAAGTTTGTTAAAGTTGTTCATCTTCAAAAAAGAAAGCTAGGAATTGCAATATAAATGATAACAGTGTCCAGTGATCCCAGACAAATCAAGTACCACTGTTCTGGGCAAGACATTTACACGTGCTGGGAGAGAGATGAACTGTGCCTTCATAATTTGAGAGTTCCAGCAAATCATAAACCTAAAAAGCAGAAGGAAACCTGCAGGAGCTAAGGAGAACCTGGTTAACAATAATACTGTAAGTGCCTAACTGTAGGAGCTTTTGCAACCGAGGTTGTAAACTGTGTAACCAGTGAATATTAGTGTTTTGAATTCTGAGAGTGCTGGTTTGAACAGCTCCAAACCCATATCCCATATGTTTCTTCAAATATTTTAACCCCTGACTCCTCTGTGTTTGGCTTGAGGCTGAAAAGTACAGATTACTTGATGCCCATGGCAAGTGCTGTTGCAACAGGGAAATGATGTCAACCCCTGCAGTGCAATTCATAACTCGATGTGGATAAATTCACTTACTGGCAATTTAGAAGAAAACATGCTGGTGGTGTGCCAGCTGGAGCCAGATGGTGACTGAAATTACTCAAACCATGCATGCTGCAAACCTCTGAAAAATTGCAAAATATCCCAAGCATGGATGGGATCCTAATACAAACCAATTGGTGTATAGAGAGTATTTGCAAACAGCGTATGCTATGATTTGCTACTGTTTAATTGTAATCTTTCCTCTCCCTGTTTTCTAGGTTCAGCTAATCCACTATAACCATGAGCTGTACACAAATGTCACAGAAGCTGCAAAGAGTCCTAATGGGTTGGTGGTAGTTTCCATATTTATGAAAGTAAGTGTTCAGTATTATCAATACCTAATATATAGGCAATAGGCTTCTGTTTCCGTGAACTGTAAATCTAGGAGTTGGAGTCATCATTATACTACAGTAATACCCAGAGGCTCTGATCTTGAATCCAGAGACACCACCATCCTAGGAACTGAACCCATAATCTCTACTCCAAAGCATTTACAATGCAATGCAAAGAAAGTGGAAAGGGATAAGGGAAGGGGTGGGAGGAATCCCTTACATCATAATCATCAATCTTAACACTCTAATGGCTATGACAAAAGCTACTGTTTTTGCAGATTTGGTATTTCTTAATGAAATGTTACTCATTCAATTACAAGTAAATCTCTCCCAGTAGGTTGAGGCCCTGGGAAAGGGCACTTTTGGACACATGCTGATGTTTCAAGTGAGCAAAATAAGTTTTTTCTCAGAGTGTTATTTAAAACATCTTAAACTATCAAAACTGAGATAACATTAAAAGTCAATCTTTCACTATCTTCCATTTCACAGAGCTAGAAATACCTGTGAATACTTAGTCATATTTTGGTTTCCATCCGGTTACATTCAAGATGCATAATTAGGTCTATAAATTACAGTGATCTAGCACTGAACTCGACTTCATAGTTTACTCAAACCTCCTTAATTACACTGGAGAAACCTTTTTCCTCATTTTGTATGAAGAATGCATTTCCCCCCAAATGTTGTCATATTCTGCCATTATGTATCTTTCATCACTCGAAAAAAAGCACATATTTCTCAATACGTGCTTCATGCTGAAATAAATGGCTTTCATCAGATTTTATGCAGTGAATATCTCAGCTCCCTTTAGGACTCTTTAATCCCATTTCATAAAGTTCCTGACAAAGCATTAACTTCAGAATTAAAATACACATTTCACAGAGCATATTGACTAATTAGATATAAAAGGGCAATTTTCATGCAGATCTAATATTGAAGAAAGATATTTAAGATACCTTTTTTCATCCAAAATACATTGTACTATATCCCAACAATCTCACTTGAATTTGCACAAAAGGATACAATTGAAACAAGCCTTCAAAATGCCCAGAAGGCCAGTTATGTCTAAATAGAGCATCACTCATGTGCTTGCTGAGTTACACGCCTCTTGCAACAAGCCACAAAACATAGTGTCGGCTTCACTATATTTTTCTCTAGGCCTTCTCATCTAAGCATATAAAGGTGTGTTGTATTTTTAATGTCCAAAGTAGTTCAGAAACCTCTAAGAGGAGAAGTAACTATCTGAATTTCCACAAATGCGAACCTGTCAAACAGAGCTGGATCACAGCTTGCCCAATAGCCCACTTATTTTCCTAAACTTTTTGTGAAGTTTTCCATTTTCAAAATAAATAATTTCTTTCCAGATAAATGCTGGATGTGTTTTCCAGATAAATGCTGGATGTGTAACAGCAGCATCTCGTGTCTGATAAAACACGTAACAATAATTGAAAGATAAGTAGGGTGGTTGAAGGTACAGTTACTAAAATGCCTCCATAGCAACATGTGGCACTGATTTGTTTCTCTCCAATAATAATTTTGCCATTTGCAGTGCAGTAAAATCTCCTGTTAAATTACTGTTAATAATCAACAATGATTTTGTTGATGCAGTACATGCAACCCAAAAAAAACCCCAAAGCCACAACACAACAACAGTGCTCGTAAGGCCTCTATCATTTTTCCTTCTAAGTCCTCTTTAGGTATGGTGTATTTGATGTAGACTGAACATTTTCTGTGCCTGTATATGTGTATGTACACAGATTTGTAAGTGCATGTGGACGAAATTTAGGTATTTAATACCTGTATCGAAAAAACGAAGGGAAGACAGCTTTTATTTGCAATTTAAATAGTTTGCCGCAAGGAAAGTAGATTTCTCAATAAATAGAAAAATAATAGAATACTGTGTGAAAATCCTGCCTAACAATATTAAACCACCTGCAAATCCCAAAGCTGTTGGGGAAGAAACCTGTACACAGCTTTGTATTCAAGCACTGAGTTATATTCATTCTGTATGCAAGTACTCACACTTGTATTCAGGCACTGAGTTACTTAGATTCATCCTGTGTACAAGTACTCACGCTTGTATTCAGGCACTGAGTTACTTAGATTCATCCTGTGTACAAGTACTCACACTTGTATTCAGGCACTGAGTTACATTCATTCTGTTCTCCCACCCCTGAAGGGTTTTTTTATTTATTTTTAGGTACCAACTTCCTAACAAGTTTTGTTACAAAAATATCCAAGTAATTATTTCCTCTTCCCACAGCAGTGCAAAAAAAAAGGCAGAAACAGTTCGGAGGAATGTCAGGAGAAAGAGAATGAGAGTGTACGTGCACATGGAACAGCTACACTTCCAGAAGGGAAATGATTGTGAGCAGGTTTTAACATTGTACATTTTCTCTTCTGTAGGTATCTGAATCATCGAATCCATTTCTAAATCGTATGCTTAACAGAGACACCATAACGAGAATAACGTATAAAAGTAAGTTGGTTTAAATTTACTGCGGCTGACAGCTGTATGCTTTTTGTATCAAATAACACAATTAGGGATCCACAGAAACAAGAAGCATTTCATTACAGGCAAAAATTACAAAGTTTGCATTGCCAGCAGCTCTGCATGACAAACTCGGAAACCTGAAAGATCTAGTAAGGTCATTAGTTCAGCAAATGGATTTTGAACTTCAAAGTCTATTTTATGTTTGAACAAGCAATAAATTAATGAAATTATACTTAACAGATACATCCACTGTATTCACACAGAATATTCAGGAGAAACTGCCTACCCTTAGCAATAAAACATACAGAGCAGCCTGGATTAAATCAAATCAAGTTATGTCAAGATGCTGCATTGTTAACTGTGGATTTAGTATTCATTAATGCTTTTTGTACTGAAAAGTGATGACATTTCTATTCAACTATTGCTGTATTTAATGCGTATGTAAAGAGGTCATTAACATAGCATGTATATTTGTTGTATTCACGCTTGGAAAGCCTTTAACAGATAATGCTCAATAATACCATGTTAGCATATTGAACTTACGGAAATCTGGAGCTTAAATGTCAGTGAAAATTAGACTAGTTTAGAGAAAGTAATGAAAAATACGTATCTCTCAATGGAACAAATGAAACCTCTTCTGAAAACCTTATTCCCTTTGTCAAATATTCACTTGAATTCCAAGCAGTCATGAAGTTAATAAGTTAAATGATAGCAGAATTTCACTTTCAGGAAGTCCACAGCAAACTGAAAAAATAAGGAAAATGTCTCAAAACTCAGCCTTCCTCTGTTCTTATGAAAGTCTTCACATTTTTCCTAAACTTCATTGGGTTTGCTTTTGCTTATGAATGCTGGGAGAGAATTGTTCATGCTCACTGGAATGAGATCAGTTGTCAGGACTCCAGGGTTTGGTTCACAAGTCTGCTAGGGTTTGCCTTAGTTTACCTCTCTAAAGGCAGTAGATTACACTATATACCCTGCAACAACATAGTGTGACTTGGAAGACTTTGCATCTGAAACCCCAGAGATCTCAAATATCCATTTAACTTCAACAAAAGTCACTGAACTTCAGGTTCGTGATGGAACAGTTTGGAGAGATTTCTATACATATCCCTAAAGTACACACTGATTGCTTTCCATGGATTCCATCTTTCCCCCTGCCTCCCTGCAAAGCCAGGATTGTAAAAAGTGTAGATCTGAGAACAATGGAAAGTGAAAGCAGAGAATTTACTCGCTAATTCTTGAACAAGAGAACACTAGAAAGATTTTGAGGCTTTCTCAAATCCAGAATTTGGAAGGAGCAAACCCAGCCCCATTCTAAAGTAGATATTTCTTTGTACTTTTCTATAACGCACACCTTTCTTCCTACTCAGGTTTCTTGAATCTCACCTTACAGTTAACAAATCTTGTTACATCTTTGGTCCAAGTTAGAGGCCTCTATTATGATAAAACTCTGTTTTCCATGATACCTGTAGAGAGGAAGGTGGCAGAGGGTTCCCCTCAGAACATTTTCTCCAGATTGTTCTATCTGTGTGAAATGTCTTGCTCTCTGCATGGAAGCAGCTGAGATTAACCCAGTTTTTAAGCTGCCTGACTCAGTTGCTTGCAAAAACACAGTAATACTGTTTTGTATAAGCTTCCTGCCTACCAGTGCTGCTGCGGCATCCTGGAGTCAGGAAACTGTCATTAAGGCTGTATGTGCTTTTGCAGGCTCTTTCACTCCCAGACTACATATTCCTGGCTTCTGTCTAGGGACCAGCCAGATCTCTGACTGTGCCACTGAGGAAGCTGCTTTTCCCCACAGACACACACACAGACCTGTCAGGTCTCACACACTGAATAAGAGAAGATTCTTACCACATTTTTCCCATTACGTCAGCTCTATCTCATGCATTTACAGGAGTGTCGCAGCCTGTTTTGTACTCCTTGGCCCTATATGCTACAATGGCTGGTGGCCAGCAGAGCACAGACAGGACAACTTGGGGTGGCTAAGAGCAGAGGACATACCATGATTAGGGATGCCACTCCAAAGGGTGGGAAGGCAACAGCAGCACCTTTCCCTTGTTGCATGAGCGAGCATGCAGCTCTCACCCACCCCAGCAGGCGAGAACACCTTCCCTATACAGGATATTCTATGTGTACTACACTTACAAGTGGGCACTCCTCCTCTGGAGCTGACAACATCCTACAACGCTTCCTTGAATATTTTGCCTCCTTGAAAGAAAATGCAATTCCAATCACACCTACATTTAGGTTTACTAAATGAAGTTTTGTATGAAGATGAATTCATAACATAGGCTGCAAAAATCAACGATCAAGAGATCTGTTTTAATTTTTAACCACTATTATCACCAACAAGTTTATCTGTTATAATGAAATCCTTGCTAGACACAATGTGCATCATGTTCCACAGGGCACTGTGTTACTTACTGTAGTAACAAGTATTGACCGAGAATTTTTAGTGTAAATTGGGAAAGTGAAAGCGTTATTGGAAGTAATTTTGCAGTTGTCTTGCATGATGGATTATAGCATCATTGCTGAAAACTAATCCTACCTCTTTGGCTGCGAGGAATTCTAGTCTGCCTTTAGCAGCTGGAGCTTTTTAGCTTGTGCTTTGGGGCTCCCCTCCTGAAGTCAATACTCAGCAGGCTGCTGACAAAATGGCCAGTCCCAGTGTGCTCAATAGGAGCATGGAGCAAATCATAAAGTGGAGCACAGGTTTAGAGTCAGGATAGTTAGCAACATAACTGAAGTACTTCTTTGAAAGAACAGCAACAAGATGAAGAGCTGTCTGTGCTGTTGCATGAAATTTCCATGAGCAAAATGCATTAAAAGGGGAATTTTTACTCTTGGATATTAATGGCTACAGTGAAGTGGACCCCAAGGAACTTCTAAGCCAATTTTAAACACTTATTCTATTTTGTTATCACAGCCCAAAGAATCTACTGTGAACTTGTTGAAACAAGCATTCTTTCAAACAGGCTTTAATCAGAAGCCATGTGAACATCTCTAAAGAAAAACTGCTTTCATATTCCTCTTTAAGTAATATATTTGAGGGGATAAGTTAGTTTTCTTTCATAAAAGTTATGCTACATTAGCTTTCACCCAGTGTTTGCTTAACATTGGAAAGAAGTGACATTGTAGATTCTCAAAATTCTATATGAAAATTTGGCCTTGCCGTTCTCCGCCAGAATACAGCCACATGTTCAGCCAGGAAGAAGACCTATAAAATTCTGGATTTCCTGAAATTCAGTCTTTAGCTGGTTTATAAATAATGAACAAGTGAATAAAATACTCCATCTTTAAGATGTTACCCTGAAAAAGCTTAAGATTCAGGTTTCTGGAAATAAGAGACTATTAATTTCTCAAGATTCATGTTTCACTGAGAAGGGATCTCAGAAGGGCTGAGCTCCTGCAGCTCCTGTCACAAGCAGTAAGAGCTTGGCAGTCTCAAACCAAGCCTGAAGGGATTGACCTCAGGTATTTGAACTGTGTCTCTGTCAGCCAGGCTCTAAGTGACTCGTGAAGGCTGGAAAATGGAGAAACTCTGTTTTGGCATTAAAAAGCTGAGGATCTCTACATTCCTTACCCTGTACCTCTAATGTGGTTACAGCTGTGATAATCCTTTTGGATTATCAGGTTATGAACTTCAAAATGAAACAGACCTTCCTTCATGCAGTAAATAATGTATTCCCTATAAATACTACTGGTTTAAAGAGAACATACATAGACTTTGATGTGACAGCAGACCCCACATGCCTATTACAAAGGTAGGGATAAAAGAAGATTCCCACCATTTGCTAAGAAAATTTTCAGAGTCGAAGTCTTTATTTAAATGAATATAAAATCTAATTTTTATAGAGTTTATGAGTTCGGAAATCACCCTAAGGCACCAGTGGATCAAAATAAACAGAATGTGGGCTGTAGAAGGGAATGAGGATGAGAGTATAGTAAAGGCTAAATGTGTTTGTTAATGGAAGTTTCTTACTGGCAAGAGATCACACATGGAAATTTTGACAATTTTGAACTACATACTTGCAATAAATGTAAGACAAGACATTAAAGTGTTGCAGTCTAATATTAGTGCAAACCCGCCAGTTCTGTTTCAGTTCCAGGATGGGAAACCTTTATCAAGATGTGGGGAAACAGCAGAGTTGTTCATGGGGAAAAATGTTGATAACTGAATGCTTATTCTGTAGTCTTTTCTCAGGTTATTCTCATGGAGTCATCTGACTTCCCATGGGAATATAACCCACATAAAGGCATGAAAAAATACTGCTTTTACTTGACCAATCTCTTTTATTACTTCGTTTATTACTATTTTCCCCTTTCCCTGAAGTGATACTTTGCCCCAGTTTTCCATTAATCACAACTGAGATTTTAATTCACTGTCTCTCCTGACAAGTAAAGACAGAGACAATGGTTTGGAGACATTTCACTGCTGGGTGCTGGTGAGGGAGATGATCACCCGTTTTGTAGGTCCTCAGTAAGCAAGCAAGGTAACTTAAGCAGTTAATCCGAAGCTCAGTGGGGCTGAAGAGAACATCTCTCCTGATCTTAAGAGCACTGGCATATGTCAGGCTTGCCTGAATAAGCAGGTCCCTGTCCGACGCTGTTACATGCCATATTCCACCCCTGGAGCATTATGTTCTGGGAATAACTAAAGACTGTAAATCCACAGACAAAAGTTATAAGCCCATGTCAAAACAATGAATTACATTGTCTAATAAAGCAATTGAGGCAACTCCAAACCCCCCATGATTGCCTCCACTAATGCCAGCAGTAAATCTGTTTCTGTATCTTTCATTTGATAAGTTGTCCTGTTGTAATAATCCATGCACTGTTCTGAATACAAATTAGTCAACTAGAATGTGGTACACACAAAATATGATATATATCTCATCAATATCATTCATCTGTATTAATCCTTAGTTAGCTTTCCATCTCCTAATAAACATTTCAAGATAGCTTCCATCTTATTTAAATCATTTTAGCCCAGCCGAACTCAGTATGGATGCGAGAAAGCAGATTCAGCCCTTAGAGGTTGAAAGTATCTATTCTGACTGACTCCATGCCATTTGGAGCTAACACACCACTCGCCATGGTTCATAAATAATGAACAGGATGTTCATGTGGGAAAGGAAGAAATGTGTGATGACTCATTGAAAACAGGCACTGGCTTCAAAAAATGCATTCATTCTCTTCTCATGTAATCCTAGCAAAATTACTGCTGTACTACAAATAATGTTTTAATGAATAGGACACAGGTGTATTCAGTCAGCTCAAACTGTTAAAATTTAACAGCATTTGGACTCTAATATTAGGGCAATGGTTTTGCACTTTGTCTGCAAAATTGTGGCTTTAGAAAGACTCCGTACCCCAGGACCAGTGAGGGCTGAGCATGATAAAACAGGTGACAGTCAGCCACATGCAAGACAATAATAGTACTTCCCCTTCTACTTGAGGAGCCAACTAGCTGTATGCACAGCAATTACCCTGGCTCGAAGTGCAGGAACATGGCATTTCTGACAAACATGAAAGGACATGCCTACGTTATATTTTGTAAAATAACATTTAAAATATGAAATTACTGTAAGGCACTGGTCAGTGTGGTATGGATGTTACACTTCAACTGATGCTGTAGCCACTAATATTGCTACCCCAGACATCTAGATCGTGTTGACTGCACTACATCAAAATAAAAGGTCACATTTGCTTTGTAAGAATAAAAAAGAAACTTAAAAAACCCACAACTTCGTAAACTTACAGCAAATGGTACATGAAAAACAGATTCCAACTAAATTCTTGACACTAACATAAAAGAGGCACTTTCAACATTTTACTTTAGTCCAAGGAATATCTTCTGGTTTATTTGTACTACCTTCCTTTCCTTCAATTACAGTCAATGCCCATTCATCTTGTGTATTGAGAGGGGAAACACACCTAAATACACATTTTTCCTTGCCCACACTTTAGCACTCACTCTGCAGATGATCCATATTGAGCACGTTACATGCAAGTGAAAGCATGCAAAGGGTTTTCACATTACAGCTCACAAACAGCCCAGCTTTCTCCAAGATACATGACAGCAGTAGTATGTAAGAAGTAAAGGGTGTGTATTATAGAGTATTTCCTATTAAGTAATTCCTACAGCCTAAGGTTTGGCAGGAAAATCTGAGCTCCAGTTTTGACAGCACTGCCAGCAATATTGTAGGGCCAGCATTACACCAGGGAAATAGTGCACAAAGAGTAGAAATCGCTGAGGAACTGTGATGCATTTTGAAAGATATAGTTATATCTCATTATATTTTGGTACATGCCACAGAGTGAATTCTGGTGCAAAGAGATACCTCATTAATTCCAAAAGTAAGCTGCTTTCCAGCATACTCTTACACCCCGATTTTAGCATTCTGAGTGAGCTTGCACTGCATCCACCCCCACTGTGCACATGAAAGCCAGCAAGCTTCACTGAGCAGCTTTATTACCGTGCATTAACCTTAACTTCCTCCTGTGGAAGAAGGGCAATTAAGTTTTAACACTTTGGCCTTCCCAAGGCTTTGTTGAGCAAAAATTGTTAATCACTCCAAAATACTGTAAGTCCACATTCTCCAAAGACTGCTCCATCTAAATAACAGCAACTTCAAGCAGCTTTTAACTCCAGTTCTTAAACAGGATTCAGAGTTTCACTGCAAATGTTTGTGCTGAACTCACTGAAGGTGTGTACTGGCATCTAAGAGCAGAACTCAACACAAGGATTAATGAATTCATGGTAGTTGTTCTTGTCCAAACTGCTGGAGCTTTCAGAAACGTACATTCATTACACCTCACATTTCAGTAAAACTGATGATAGTGTTCAGAGGTAAGGATCATACATTAAAAGGGTGGGGTACTTTTTTTGTGAGGCTACTGTTTTATCTCAATTGGTTTTCTTCCTCATCCTGCAGATGATGCATACTTACTACAGGGGCTTAATATTGAGGAACTTTATCCAGAGACATCTAGTTTCATTACGTATGATGGGTCAATGACAATTCCACCCTGCTATGAAACAGCAAGCTGGATTATAATGAACAAACCTGTGTACATAACAAGGATGCAGGTAAGAATAATTTAAAAGTTACTCATTCTAGTATAGCTACAAAAGAATAAAGATACATATTTGTAGCTTTGCATACAAAGTTAGATTCAACCTCTTTCTTATTAAACCTCTGCCTGCAATTTATACAGTTTGCAAAAGCACTGAAGATTTTCTTGCCAAAATAGATACACACGCACACACACACTTCAAGGTCGGCCCTACTTTCAGTGAGGGTTTGAACCAAATGCTCTCCAGCAGTCTCTTCCAAACTAAAGTATTCTGTGATTCTGTGAATAGACAGATGGGGATTCTAAAACAAGTATAGCAGTGTTGTACAAAAATAACTGGGGTTATTAAGTATGACAAAGGCCATTTTTAGGTCAGGAAGAAATAAGCAAATTGTGAATGACACTTGTAGCCACCTTCATACCTGTTGATAGCACAGTAATGGGACAGAGATCCAACATATGGGGCCTTCTTGAAAATAAATCAGCTAGTGCTTTCTGGAATAGAATAAGATGACAGGACAGATACTGCAAATATCTTCAGAAAAATCAGCTTGACAGATTGAAGCCTCTATTAGAAAGGAACAGGATAAATTATGCAAAAGAAACCACTATCCATTTCATAGTCAAAATTAATGCTGCTGAGGACACACCAGTGTCCTTCATACACCAGTGGAAAAGTGGTAGAGACGGCATTTCTGTGCGACTTCCTTGCAATCCAAGGCCTAACATCAGAAAACAACAAATTTAACACCAACTTCAGTCTTCTCCAGAGCTTCCATCAGTGAGCTGCCTATAGAGTTGTGAGCTGAACTAGAATCCCAAAGGAATACTTGAACCACCATCTGCCTGTCCGAGCCATGCAGCAGAAGCAATCTGGCCCGAAAAATGAAATGAGAAATGATAAAACAACCCGAAATATTACTTTGGGATTTAAAATCATGTTGACATTGTAAATAAGATGACTTTAAAAAGCCTGAGAGATGTTTTGTCTTTGTGATATTCCTTCTGTCCAATTTTGTCTTGACACAGAGAAAGCACTGTGTTTCTTTTCTAAATGGGTAATCTGGGAGAATGACACAGCTGAGCACAGACATGCTGTACATTCTGAACTTCTCAAGCAGGGGACCCAAACATTTTCCTACAAGCTACAGTTTTAGTTAACAACATTAAGGTACAAAGCAAGAATTAGAATATTTCTAACGTCTATGCTAGTACCTATGAGTTACAGTCTCATGATACTTACTCCTTGTCACGCTTTACTGGTTAGTTACATCCTCCATTATTACTGCTGCAAATTGATTTCATGGATTACTTACTAATTACATTGTGTGCTCAGACTGAAAAAGTAATGCTCAGCTCAGGTTGTCCATGGAAGCTGTTAAAAGATTTTCAGTATGTGAAGTGCAGCTACTGGAATTTCCCATTTAAGCATTAAATGCCACAACAAAACCTCTTTAATTGTACACTGATACGGAAAATGCCTTCTTCTTATCTTTTTAAACCAAAATATTTTGAAGTTTTCTAATTTACAAACTGTAGCTTTTTATTTTCCTCTCTCCAGCTTCCTATGCAAAGTTAGAACGGTTTTGGTTGACTTGAACCAGTTAACAAGCTTTCAGCACAGTTGCATAGTTATCTTAAGAATCAGTGCTGTCTGCTTGTAGTTTGCATCCAGCCACTACTGTGCGCACTGACAATCCTGGATGATTCAGCAATTCTCTCTCAGCTGATCTGTAAAACCATCTCAACAGAAGGCCAGAGTCTACCATCAGAACATTACAGACACAGCACAGACAATATCAAGACAGACCTGTCGATGGAGAGAGGATTTCGCTTTTTACATCATTAATTTCATGACTTCAGCAGCATGGCTGTCAGTTATCCTTTCCATCCTGACTGGCTGTACCTGGTTCTTGAGTACCATCATCCAAACCTGTGTCTTCTCAGCAGAAAGCTACCCTAATAGCTGCAAAACTTAGGAAATTAGCTCTTGTTATTCATCCAGTTCATTTTTGCTGCACCAGCTGCTGCCATCCAGTACTGGGGATTCCATTTGTTTCCTGATCAGCCTAGGACACCTCATACCATTTTCATTTGCTTCACACACAAGTAGTTACTTTGGTTTGAAATGGGGCTCCAAAACAGGACCACAGAAGGAATGGGTTTACATCAAGTTAACTCTTTCAACCCACCTCTGATTACAAACCACTGAAATTCTGTTTTACTTTCATTTATTAAGTCTATTTAATAGCATTGTATGTCATTTACTTACAGGAAAGCCCAGCACTAAATATTCTTATTCTATATTTTGTATAGATGCATTCTTTACGACTGCTAAGCCAGAATCAGCCATCACAGATATTTCTGAGCATGAGCGACAATTTCAGACCAGTCCAGCCTCTCAACAATCGATGTATCCGAACTAATATCAACTTTAGTTTACAAGGAAAAGACTGCCCAAACAATAGAGCACAGAAACTACAATATAGAGGTATGTTCTACCTGCAGAATAATCCTTCCTATGCTTACACTGAGCTCTTTTCTTTGAGAAAGCCAAGTGCGTAACAATACACACAAATAAAAACAGATGAAACTCCAGATCTGGGGGACTAATGGTGTGAATCAAACGTTACATATTTGAAGTGGATGAGGAAACTTGCCCAGAAACATGCAGGAAAAGCGTGACAAACACAGTCTGGAACATCTAATGGCTTTTTAAAAGGAGATAGGACAGGCCTTCAGTTTTCTAGCCTCATTTTAAAGTCTTTTCACTTTACCTGGTGCATTTAACTGTTTTGCCTTGGAAAGGAAAAGGGGGATGAGTTAATCTTGAAGGTCTCAAACAAAAGAATAAATTTCACTTTGGGGATGTAGCACCACAGTAAACACACAAATTGCAAAGTTGTATTATGCAGTGGGTATTAAGCAAACAAACCAAAACAGACACTTGCTGGTGAGTCGTAAACTGCTGCAGCCAGGGCTTGCAGCTGAGCTGTAATATGTCTTATGCCTCTTTTAGCCTATGCCCACACAGCTCTATTACCTGCAATAATGGTATAAACGTGCTTTCTTATCAATAATGTTACAGGCATGGAGTACTACTGAAGGGTGGAAAATAAAGCACATATTCAGCAACAAAGCTGATGACTGAGTTGTAATACTTCAAAGAAACAGAGTTAATTCTTTTCCAGAAAGATGAGGAAACAAACTCCTGGCTTTTTCAAGACATTTTAGGTGCCTAATAAAGTGTTAAATGCAACTGGTTCCCTATTTGGTAAAGCATAATTGTCTTTGTTTTGTTTCTCTTTCCTTTCAGTAAATGAATGGCTCCTCAAGTAAAAAAGAGCAGGCAGAGCCCATAACCTCAGTGGAATGCTACTACTGTGAATTGACATAATCTAGAATGCACCCAACCTCACTCTCTTGGGTTCGGACAGCACTGGTAATGTGCTGCAGGAAAAGAGCTGCCATGCTGGGAACTCAACTCAAAATTCATTCATATGATCGGTGACAAACAAAAAAGTAAAAAAAAAAAAAAAAAAAGACAGTATTACAGTAAATGTGATTACAATTTTCCTGAACTAACTTAGCTTCACAAGGAAAGACTTTGCAGCCTTTGTACATAGGAAATTCTTCCTCTTTTCCCCCCTCCCTCAAATTAAAAACAAAATAAAAAATGATAAAAAAAAAAGAAAGAAAAAAGGGGGCTCGGTACAGCATCAAAGTGGAGTTGTGTTCTGTGTGCCAAGTAATCCTTGGAAGCTCTCATTTCACTGTCATTAATGGATACTGACAAGACAGAACAAGACGACTGTAGAGGAAACTTATTTCTGAGTTATGAACTTTCTGTTATTTCATTTCAAAAGGGGCAGAGATAAGTATTGTAAATATATCACTGCAGAATATAAAGGAAACGGAACTATTTCCCTCTGTCACATATCTGTAGTAGGATTTGCCAAAATCAGAATTGATCCATTTTCTGTTTCTCATTTTACAACAGGTCATATGTTGTGTTGGTTACTATTAACAACTCAATAAATGTGTTTAACAAATTCATTTAGTAAACTTCTATGATTTATTCTGTTCTTTTCTGAAATAATAAGCCTCTACTATTTGTGGCTGCATTATTTGTTGTAGTATTTTTTTCTATTTCCCCCTTTTATTTTTTACTGGATTTATTTGTTCGCAGCCAATTTAAGTGAGCTAATGGCCATTGGAAATGCACTCAAAGCCAGTATAACTTTAACTACACTTTATGGTTCCTCATTAACAGGAGCTGGGCTCAGAAGCAGAAAGCATTTGAAAACTATCTCAGTTTAAAATTGCCATTTCCCCTGCTGAATCCATTACTGGGACAAACCAACTCAGTCCTGGAAATTGGTGGTGAAAAGAGATATCTTTTCTTTACAGATAAAGCAGGAGCTGACCAAGTAAAAGCGAATGCCTTTTTTCTTGTTTATAATGGTCATTCACTGTGTTTGGTTACTGTCAAGAACTCAATAAATGTGTTTAACAAGTTCACATTGCGCATGTTTGATCTTCTTGAATATTAAGGGAATTATTTTCTTCTTTTTTAATCTGGAGAGGGGGCAGACCTCATACTATCCTATTCCTGATGCTCCCGTTATAGCACATAACATGTTGGAGATCACAGAAAATAAGATGAAGCTACAAAGTACCATGCCTGACCAATGATTTGTTTATACCAAATGGAAAACCAGGCATTACAAGAAGTGAAAGGGAACTGAACCACTGTAAGGAAGTTATGGATATTGCAGATGAACCAGCCTCAACATAGCGCATACATCATTTCATCTCTGGCTAAAGAGGACAGTGTAGGTAACACCAGACAGCAAACTCTTGAGTCTATGCTGCAGACAGCAGTTTGGGAAGACTGCAACTTGTATGACCTCATCTGACATGTAAAAAGATAGCAGCACAGTGAAAATATGCATGAGATGGCATCGAGAAGACCCTCACAGTAGGTGCATGGATGTGGATGGAAACGTGGAAGGAACCTGAAGTTGTCATTAACAATTCAACTGCCCAGTAAAAGCTGCAGAGAAAACACTAGAGAAAGAGCGGAGGCTGGCCAGGATGGACTGACACACGGTGATTGCACTGTTTGTAGCAGGGTTCTGGGCTGATGACCCTGGCCCAGGGTGCTATTAGCGCATATAATACCTGATCCTTGAGTTATTTCATTCTGAGCATTTCAAATGACTTGCACATACCAGCTTAATGCTGTGCAGTGATCTGAAAAATCCACCACACAAGCACAGAAATGGCATCCTGAGTATTACACTGTGGATTAACAGTGTCAAATTCTGCAGCTGAAATAAAGCAAAATCATCATCACAGATTTACCGAGCTGATAAAAACTGAAAAACAGCACAAGTTACACATTTAGTATTTTTGAGTTGCCATAGCAATCTATAACTTTTAAGCTTATGGTGTTAGGATTCTTTCTGTTGCTTGTTTGGGTGGTTTGGGGTTTTGAAGCTTCTCCTAAGATTAAGTATATAAAGTTACTAAGAGCATAAAATCCATAATGTTTCAATCTATATTTTTGGACCTGGCGGTTGTTGGTCCAAGTTTGTCAGTGGCAGAAGGTAGGGAAGATAAGACGGGCCTCCATTATGAAACTTATAAATAAGTAATAAAACCTATTTTCTGTTTTACTGAAAGTTGATTGAAGGGATTTAAGAGGAGGGAGAGGTACAATAGGAGGGACTAATCCAAGGAGGGAGTCATGCTGTGCTTTGGATTAGGTAAGGCTGCAATACAGAAGCCCTACAAACAGAGAAATGGGGCAATTATGAAACACTGCAAATAGATTTCCAACTCTTTTTTTGTAAACTAATTGATGTCATCTCACCATGATTTGTTTAGGGGGTTCTTTTAATAACAGATTACAGGAGAAATAGACTAAACTAAAGCTTAGAATTAAATATCTAATACATTCCTCAAATCTAGACATCTAGCTCCAGTTTTTCAGATCAGGCACACGTGTCTGTTAAGAGACACTGAGCATCCGAAGCAAGCCACGCCTTATCACAAAGCCTTTAAGCAAAAAGATAAAGCCTCAGTATCAAGCAACTGACACAAACTCCTGTGTTCCGAGTCTATGTAGCATGGAAACACGTGCACAGAGTAATCCTTCCAACCTTAGCGCTGGGTGTCCGCAGTGCTCACCGCAAGTCTGATTGCACATGGAGCTCAGTACTTTGTAGTAAGAGCTGAATTTGTAGCCTCAGTACCACCCCCTGCCCAAGCCATTCAGATCACAAGTGAGATTCTTTGCTTGTGATAAGGCACAGTGCAGGCATGAGCTACCTGGCAGCGCTCCATAATGAACAATCACCACCACAGGCAGGACCAGGTTGCCATGCCATGATGATAACAGACATAAAAACCTATAACTGGGAGGAAATGCTCAGATTTAATCTTGTGCTATCACAGCTAAAACTATGATATCAAGCCAGGTACCAAACTTACTGAGCTCATTTGATGACAAAAACCAAGAGAAAAGCAAAATTTAGAGAGTACTGCAAAAGCCTCTGTTTCAAGTAGTATTCAAAGTACAGTAGCTTATTTTTTCCTTTAAGTTAATCAGAAAGAAATGACAGCAAAACTGTAACTGGTCAGTGTATCTTACTGCAAATAGCAGAAATGCAGCAAGAAGACATTTTCCGTGTTCTGCTGTACATCTCAAAGCTCTAGTACTGGACACTGCCCAAAAAATCCCAGCTGTTTGGTTCCTATACTCAAAACAACACATATTTTTCAGGGAGCTCAGCCATAACTGCTCCATGTTTTGATTTTTTTATTAGATTTTATTCCCTAGCTCTAGTAGCTGACAAACCAGAGAGAGTTTGCTGTAAGAAATGCTGATTTATTAGCAAATGGCTTACTGCAGCTTTCACCAGCATACCGGAAAATTATTCAAGGAGCCTACTTGCATGGTAGAGAACAAGAACCATTTATAATGTGAAACTAATGCAGGCAAACATTTTCTGTTTCCTACGGTGTCAGGCTTCTATTCTAATAACTAAAGATGTGTCAAACACATAGAAGAGAAAATGAAAGATAGGATAATAAGCCTTCCAAGGACAGGAAAATAATCCTTAGTATTTAAATAGAGAAAAAATTCCTTAGAAGTATTAGAAAAATAGAAAGAAAAACATATACAGTTTATGAATTTAGGTAGATGCTCCCACCCTGGAAGGGAACAGAGAGTCAAATGTAAATCCAAGGGGAGCAAAGTTAAGCTGCAAATACAATAGTTGCCCCAGAATGAAGGTTAAGACCGTGAACTTCAGCCTAAGGTGGCTGTTCCCAGCACAAAGGGACAGTCAACACCCCACAAAGAGATCTCATTTTCTGAGGCATCTGGGGATTTGCATCCAGGGCATATGTCCAAACGCACGACGGCATTGTGCTTGCTTGACCAAGGGAAAGCAGTGCTGAGTCACACTCACAATGTCCTTCCTGATTCCTTGCCTGCCACTGTGGATGTGCCTCCTTGATGCTGTGTTGGGTGATTTTGTGAACCTGACTCCAAGGCTCTGCAAAGAAATCAGAGTCTGCCAGAAATACTTCATGTTCTCCATCACTTACTGTCCTGCTGCACACCTATGCTGAAGTTCAGGCTACTTGGAACTTCATCTATGCAAAGCTAGTGTCCCAGGGGCAAAGCAGACCTCACTTTTATTACAGTGATGGTAGGATTAACAGAGGAAGGAGAGAGCAATCAAAGCACAAATCATGAAGGGCTTAATTATGAACCACTGTAAACATGATTGTTGCACCCTGACTCACCTGCATCAGGGCTGTGTCTTACAAGGCACATAGAATGGGATGCTGAAGGTGCCTCACCTCCAAACTTCTCTCAAGTGCCAGGATTCAGAACACTCCACATTTCAGATAGTTTGAAGTTTATTCATGCTATTTTTGTTCCACCTTAGTGTTGTTTTTCTGATTATTATTTCAGCTTTCTGCCTTCTCTCAGGCATAATTTGAAACTTGACAGCAATATAAATAATAGTGACATTTTCAGACATTCATGCCAAAGTTTTGCCATGGAGGCCTCGTTCACTAAGCGCTTATTTTTATCTGTTCTATGAGCAGCAGAAAGCTTTACAGAAATGTAAGTCCATTGACAAACATTTCACCCAAGTGCTGTCCACATTCCTCCACCACAGATGTCCAATTGAAATGCCTGTGACAAAAACTAAGTCACTGAAACTGCCATATCAAAAGCAGTGATGTCAGATTGTCTGATGTGGCCTCTCTTTAAAGCATGTGAAGATACTAACGTAAATATCTCTTTCTGAGATCTTAAGTTGCCTGGTCCAACTTATAGACCAACAGGACTTTGGCTCTTAAATGTCTCAAATCTCAGCATAATTCAGAACAAATGATGAAATAGGTGCAGAATAATTCTAGCCTTCAACATTTGGAGTTTACTTTTCCCCCACCTCCTGCCACGTTGAAATTCTTCTTAGGGGGCATACTTTCCTGTAAGCAGGGAAATGACAGAGGATGTAGTTGTTGCCACCCTGAAGTAAGATTTCTGTAGGGACTCTAAATGATATGGGCTGACATCAATGCAGCTCTGCCCTTTGGTGTGCTGATACAGTCAAGAAAGAATAAAATAAAGCAGGTGAAATTCGCCCAGTCTTCCAATAATGAGGTTCTTTCTACTAAAGATCTATCCTTCAACTCTGGCTCTGTTTTCTCATCACACTGTGCCAGGCAGGCAATGCATGAAATGCAATGGCATTTGGGGATGTACAGCCCTGGTGTTGGCTTTCTGCTCAAGAGCCCATCTGCCTCCGTTCCCTTCCTGTGTCATCCTTGCTCTGCCAGCTCAGCCAGCTCTTTAGTTTATTGGCGTGCCTTTCAGATTCTTCTATTCCCACATACTTTCCATGCACAGCAAGATAATTATTCCCAGAGCAGGGATATTTTTTCTCACTAGCCATTTAAAGCCCTTTTTTCCCATCTTCTGTTTAAAGACTATTTAGCCTTTAGAGGCTGGCTCATAAAGCAGTTACAGCACTGTCTGGATTTCCACTGCGCATGCAAACAGTGGCCACCTTCACACTAAGGGCAAATTACAAGCTCAGTTCTCTCAGCAAGGATTGAGAACAGTTCTATGGCAAGCGACCAGCCCGCCCTTGAAACTGGCTGGTTGTTGTGCTTTTGTATGAGTTACATTTCACAGAAGGCTCATCTGCACAGAGCAGTGCCCAAGGCTGCAAGCCTGGAAGCGAGCAATTCTCCAGCAGCCTGACTGCATGGCCAGCAGAAACACGTCCAGAAGCTGATATATGGATGTGCTGTTGTGATTCATTATGTTGCTACCCTGCAACTCAAGCAAAACAGCAGAGATACACCCACTGCTATTGCCAGGGCACAACACTAGGAATACATAACATGCCTTTCGTTTTCCTGCCTCAACGCATCCATGCTAGTTTTCATCACGAGTCTCAGTATCAGCTAGATCAGAAAGGAAAATATATGAGCTAGTTACTAGTAGCCTGTCATACTGTACACACAAAGTAGCTTGACCCTCTTTACCTCTGTCATAGTGTTTCTATGCACATACCAAGTTTGTTTTCCAGCACAGAAGTGTTTCTGCGATAGTATAGACCATATATTCAATTTTGAGGGATAATTTTCTGTCACAAGCAGTGCACACAACCATGTAAACAAAAGACATGGGAAATCCAGGACCTAGCTCAAGTTTAGAGAACCTGTACTCAGCCACAACAAACCTGTTTGTGCGCTGTTTATATCTACTTGATGCTGCACTGAGATTTGGAAAGAACTAATCTTGCTACCCATGTAAAATGGATGAGAAAGGAAACAACTATCTTGGAGGCAAGAATGAGGTTATATTGGTTAAGCTGTAGCAGCTTGCTTTATTATTATATCTGTTTGCATGGCTGTGGTTTTTTTATGTCTTTTTATTACTTCTTCAATTTTAACACCTCAGAATTATAGCATCAGGTTCTTTTTCTTCATATTTGTTATTTACTTGCAGTTTTGTAATAAATTTTAACAAGTTAATGACAGTTGCTTGGGGCATTCAAGAGAATAATATGTCCTATGAAAAATGATGTTAAGGTTCCTTATATGAAGGATTCTTCAAAGTTAGACTGTACAGGAAGAAGGGAACATATTTGGTACCATCTTCATGCTTCTCAAAGCCCAAAAAAATTGAAAGACACAAACATAAAACAAAGAAACTTCCCCAAACTTTACAGCCTTAAAGATATATTTTCTTTTAAGAGAATTTACCTTTATTTGATTTACAAAACAGAGTACAGGAATAAGGTTCTCTGCAAGCAGCTCCACAAATCTTGTGAAATGACTAACAAGAGACACCCAGCAATGGAAGTTTGTTGCTTTTCTAGGCTAGGATTTGTCACTGTGAATCAGAAAGTATTGTGAAAAGGTAGTAAAGTTTAGTGAGTGATAGTGACAGGCTGGAGCATAGCAGGGGGAGCAACCCCTTTGCATTTCAGGAGTGGGCATTTTATCACGATGAAATGAAAGCAAGAAAAGTCAGACAAGACTGACTTCAAGATCTTTCTCTTAATGAAAGTTTTCATGTCAACAGTCATTCCAATGCTAATGTCAACACTTCTGTGGAAGAATAGCACCGTGTAACATTCATTAGGGATGTCAGAAGCATCCCACGGCATATGGTGTCTCAAATCCAATTACTTTTCTATTCAAACCATGACCTTGAATGGGTTTTTAAAAGAAGAAAGAACACAGAAACAAAGCCCCTTTCACTTATTTTATGGTGTAGTGGCATAGTACTAAAACGCAGAACTACATCAAAATGATTTTTGTTTGTTTTGTACCATGTACATAGAAAAGGACATTTTGAAATACTTTTGTCAGCCATTGGCTGGGTTTGGCTTAAAGTATCTCTCTTCAGAAGGCTAACACTGAAGTTCTCTGTATCCCACATAGCCTCAAGCCCAAATTCCTCTCTATATTGTGATAACCCCACACCCAGAGGCTTCACACTCACCAGGTTCTCCACAGTGCAGCTGCCAACTCTGGATCATTTCCGAACATCAGTCTTCCCAGTTCAATCTATGCATAAAAGGACCAAAGAACTTAGAACAGTGTTTCTCAGGCTGTTATTTAGGCCCTACATTATTTCCTGCCTAAACCAGGAAACCAAAGAAACCTTTTCCTCTATATTTACCTTTTGAAAGCACTAACTTCCCACAAGAATAGGGATATCATAGTGCTGCTACACTGTGGTTATAGAAAGCTTACAGTTACTTGGTATCTTTGCAGAAGTTCTTCCAAAACCAGATTACCCTGTTACAATATGAACACTCATGCCTTTAATGGTACAATTAAATCTGGAGCAATTAGCGTAGATATTTACCACAGTTCTTCACTGAGCTTTGCTGAAATAGTCCAAATCATTCTTGCATTTTAATGCATTAAAATATGTAATTATGTTTAGCATATGTCCATTTATTATGCACAGTCACTGGAAATCAAGTTCTCTTTGAATATATTTCCTAATTGATATTTAGAAACACAGCAGACAGAATAAGTGCTGGACCTGGGTTATCACACAGATAAATACACTGACATAAGCCTCTGTTACCCTTTTTAATGGTGAGAACGTTAATTCAAGACATTCACTGATGAAAGTATTCACAATTTTCCTTTTAACTTTAAAGTAACCTACAAGCTGTGGAAAGATCAAATATGATTCATATTTTAGAAAAAGAAATCTTGATGAAAGAAAAATCTAGGGGGGAAAAAAGAGAACTCGGGGTGTATACCATGCAAACAAATTAACTGAAAGGGCTGACTTGCCTCAACGGCCATCAGTATTATTCATGGGAATACAGCCCAACAAGAGAAGCCATCTTTTAACATATTCCACATTTGCTGTGTTATTTACAATGGAAACTGAGCAGAATGAGAAGCTGACAGCACAGCAAGAGGAAATATGGCCATTCAAGAGAAGTAGTAATCAGCTTTCTGGAATTTCCCCACAGCCTGGGGCTTGTGAGATGGTTGTTCCACCAGACACAGTGGTAGCAACCTGTGACAAATCACTGCCCCCTCTTATGTCCCTGTTCAAACCTAAACAAATGCGATAAAACCTTAACACAATAAGGGAGGGTTCATATAAGAACAACCACATCAACAATTCCAACACTGCAGTAATGGAAGCCTGTACAAAGTTTTGGATAGATTCACAGCAGACGCAGCCAGAACAGTGCACTATTGCCCATCACTATCTCCAGGGATACAGAAAAAGAAACCTAATCGCTATCCAGTGCCATAGGAATTGTTAAATCTGCCTGACCAGCAGGAATTGAGCTCTCAGACTACTGCCAGCAATGGTTAGGTAATGATATTTAGCATTCAGATAATTATGCTAATTTCCAGGTGCCCTGAAAATGACATATCACCCTTTCTAGATGAGGAACCTGAGGTGGACTTCAGAGGCAAGTACAGGGCTACTCAAAGAAGTCGTTCCACCAGAACACCAAGTTCTGTGCCCAAGCTGCACCTCCAAATAGTTGTTTTCTATTTCCAGTCCATTTCACTCCTTGCATATTTTCCTCTGCAGCTTCTCACTCCCCACAGTGAGCATGAAGATAAGCACACTGAAGAGCTTGCTGAGTGAGATCAGATAGCATAAAAAAAAATTTAAAAAACAGAAATCAAAGCATACCAAAGTCTGTTCTTCAAAGCTCAGAACAGGCTTTCATAACATGCACAAACAGCAAGATAAACAAAGCATTATGAGAAAATGGAAATGTTATTTTAAAAGCAAAAATGTAAGGGCAAGAATAAAAAGAGGACAGCAAAATGCAACAAATGCGAAACAAAAACAGTAGTAACTATTCTTGCGTCATGTTGTTCAGAATAACTACAGTAAGATAGTAACAAATGCTTCTATTAACACTGAACCTTGTCCTTTTGCTGTTTCATACTGGCAAAATATGGTGAGGACAAAAACACTGATAACGTCTGACCTAAAGTCAGTGCTTACTGACAAGGCTGAAGTTAGTGATGTGGTTCAGCTTCATTAGCAATACCTTTAAGAAATATTCATGATTACCCAATTTTTAGAAGGAGGGGAACACTTTCCTGAGAGAACTGAAACACAAAAGCTTGTACACAAGGGGTGTTCTAGGCATTGTCACAAAGAGGAGTCTCTTCAGACCTCTGGAACATCAGTCACTGTGCTCAAGAGCCGTTGCCATGAGACAAATGTTGCCAATTTTATTTGTATGTATTTAAAGGGCCAAGTTCAGCAGTGATCGATTTTTAATGGGGACTTTACAGAGACCACACAACGTGCAAGTGGAGTAACATACAAATTACAGAACAACACTTACTGAAGAATTTAACATATGAAGGACCGTACTCATTAAAACACCTCACTGTGAACAATCACATTATTAATGCGCTAATCCCTAAGCATCATTTTTATTTTCTTTATTATTTATTGCATCCTTTATCTAGAAAAGCCATTAGAAGGTTTCATCTCATGAGCTGTCATAATTGCTTTTTTTCTATTTTCTGTCAGTAGCTGCACAATGACTGTTGTAGTTCAAGGCTGAAATCCATGTCCTAGTATTTTGCTTTCCCTTCCCATCACAACAGATGAAGTAACTCCTTTCTCCCAGCTACGTTTCAGCACTGCATCTGCATTTGATTCCACTGGGCAAAATCCCCTCTAATTGGCAAACCATTTTGTGCTTCATAAGAACAGGAGGTGATACAGAAATGCAAGATGTAGGGGCTTATCAGAAAACACTCGCAACCCACCTGGATATGGTAATGAAAAAAACTGGCACTAAGGCCCCAGACACCACACACAAACATACTGTGAACCTACAAATGCATGGGAAACAACAGGCTAAAATCAGTGCATCACATGCATTGCTGTCACTCTTGTTAACTAATGAAAAATAACCCAGGACCTTACCACTGGCACTGGCATACCCTGTATCACCAAAACCTTGCAGTTAATACTGGGCCATTGTACTGCCCATACTGTCCTTCACACACCTGACGCATTTATAGACCAGAAAAGGGCACTTAAGCACTGCGCTCATCTTCACTACTAATATCAAATGCAAGAGAGAACTTAGGAAATACCTTCATTCAAGTTAATGCTTTTGACATTTGAAACTAGAGCAAACAAAGTCAGCACATTGCTTATATTCATTTATAAAGTATCAATCGTGGATGGACAGATTCATGAAGGAGCTCACTGGGACTAGGAAGAAAATATAAAAAGCATGTTGAGGTAGGACTACCCAATGCACATAGTGACCAAGATTCAGACCAGAAGGCCTCAAACCTGCCATCATTTTCTTCCCTCAGATTTTCATGAGATATCTGTAGTCTATCCCTGTAAAACAGGCAAATCCTGGGCCTGTCCTTTCTTCTAGAAGAGGCCAAAGAACAAAGACATTGCAACCTGGTCATTATCCCTCACAGAGCATTCTCCAATTCCCACCAAAAGGCTACAGCAGTGATCCTGATTTGACCACAGAGTATCATGCACCTCAATTTCAAAACTGCTGAAAGAAGCAACATTACCTGCAGGGACTTCAAACCTGTTAAATCAGCATTGTATCCTTCACTCTGTATTGTCTGGACATGAAGCAAGATCTCTTCAGCTTTCTGAAACTTGGTCATGAGAAGCAGATGAGCAGAAGTCCTAGAGTCAGAAACAAAAAATGAATAGAGATCAGACGGAAACACAGTCTGAGTTGAAGATGTACCACCCACACTTGAGAACCACCTTTTTTCTCCACCTTCATTGAGTCAGCCAAAACTTATTTCAAGAAACTCTCCTTTTTTAGGAGTTTCTCACCTACAAACTTTGCACAATCTGTGTGAACACAGAGACCTGGTGAAACAGAACTGCCACATAAAATCACAGACTATGCCTATACTCTTGTACATAAACCCAACAACAGTCCTGGTTTTAAAACAAAAAAGAGTCAGATCCATGTTGTATTTTTGCTTGAAATCCCTCAAGCCAGCACACTTAAAATTCAGGTGGATGCTGTCAGCAAATTACATTTATCCATTTCTTTAATAGCAAAGTTTCTTTTACTTTTACATTCAAATTTGTTTCTTAATTCCATCAAACTAAGCTGACTTCCTTCGCACAATTTTGCATTTGCACCATACTAGACTACAAGATGAACATGTTTGAAAAGCCATTACATTATCTTATGCTTCACAGTGTCATGCAAGTTAAAATCGATTACAGATTTCTTTTAAATCTGATTTTTTTTATATCCACCTGTGTGCTTATATGCTAAGGAACCAGTTTAATAAACAGATACCAATTCTTCTCTCTTCCTGCTGAATACGTTATAACCTTAATTTCTATATAGTTCTAAACACACACACAGTGCCATGCGTGCAGGAGTCACTGATTATTCTATAATGGCTGGGCAAGTCATATATCACAGCTCTGGTATACAGATGTTATTGTCTTCATCTCGTGTTTTCAGAGCCCTGAGGATTTTCATTTTTTAGGTTGATACTATAATTTCTCATGTTGTCAGTTCCAAACACGTATTGACAAGACTGTCAAGAAGGTGCCTTTTGTGCATTTATTTTCTCTCCTTCAGTTAATTCAAAGCTTTTAAAATTACAAGGAATATAATTTATTCTTTAAGGTGTAAATAAATTCAATTGAGAAAACACATTTAAATTTATTTCTGTTTCAGTACAATTAGCTGTTTCTTTCCAATGAAGCTTTATTTTTATATGGCCAATTGGCATTCAACTTTCTGATTCAGGACTTGGGAAGATGAGAACCCAATGGATGATTTTATTAGATAACTTTCAATCCAGTTCCATATTATAGCAAAATTATAGTTGCGTATTATAAATAACGTATCTTAGCACTCTTAGTTTACTATTTCTCATCACAGATAATCACCATAATGAAAAATACTGTGGGTGAATTTCTAGAGAACGAAATATACATTCCTCCTTCCTTTCAACAATGAATAAATGGAAATGTATTTGACCTTCCCCAGAACAACTCTTTAAACTCAGAATCACTCTAACAAATAACCAGAGTCTAAATATCAGATTTACCAGAGTTGAAAAACATGTCATACTTGTGTAGCAGAAGCAGGTGCTAGTGTTAGATGATCAGTTGGAAAGGTGGGCTAGTCCTCAAGAAAAACAGCAGTAATTCAATGAGAAAACACCTTTTTTGTTGAAACCAAACGGATCATGACAACCACAAAACACTCATAACTGATTAATAATCTTAATGTCTAACCAAAGTGATTATTTAGCAATATTCAAAATCTCACGTGGGATGAGCCTTCACATGTAATCAAATCTTATTTTCCTTTACTTACAAAGAGATGGGATAGAGTTTGTTCAGACATGAAGCAATTTCCATGGAATGGGTTTTTCTCGACCTGAGAATAAACCTACTAAAAATAAATGTTTCTTGGAATTGAATTTTCATTCTCAGTGACCACATGAGGAAACGGCAGCTCTAGAGCACATCTACCATTCCCTGGTCACTGCAGCACTAGCCATAATTCTCTGTTTAAATGAAAATCTGTAGAGCTACTGTAGATCATTTCTGACCATTTAACAACCAGCCATTGTAGCCTTGTACACATATGCAAGGCAGATCCTACCACAGATGGCTGTGTTTGTAATAAACAGCTTCTGGTATTTATGAAGAAACCTCCAATTCATTATACCCTGTGGTGACAAGGGTTTGTTGTCTTTTCAGAAGACAAACAGTTAACACCTTCTTGTAAGTTCCTTTAGACTAAATGCATTAAATTCAAGGGAATGACTCTGTTCATACACTGTGTCCGCCCAACATTGAAATGTCATCTCTGAAACACCTCTAAAGGCCTTATTCTTTAGCTCAAAAAATGTGGGGTTTGCTGACAATACCTGGAAAAAGACTTCAGGTTGGGTGTGTTAATATAAATGATGTAGACTGTTTAAGCTGTACAGGATGTAACTAGAGCTAAAATGGCTGAAGCCCGCCCCCAAGTATAACAAAGCATACATTTTGATCAAAAAAGATGTTGAACACATTGCTGAAAAACAAAAATTGTTTCCTCAAGCAACAACAAAAACCCAAAACCATCTTGTACCAAGTGTATCACAGCTGGCTCATGTGCACCACATTAAGGTAAAATAGCAGCAGTTGATCCCATTATGGAAGAGAAGAGGGTCCAAACCAGGCAGTTTGCTAAGTTCAGCATCTGCCTGAATATCTTCTTTTTGATTAAAGTACTCTAGTCTAAGAGAATCCTGATGTGTCTTTAAAAAGTAAGTTAAAAGGTTCCTTTAAAGTTACAGCTGTTGATGTCTAAATCTCTCCTTTCTCTATGACACTATGATATCTATGAGAAGGATTTCCATGCTCTCAGTGTAAAGAACTGATGTCTCAATTAAGGCTTCTAAATCTTATGTCTCCAGAAAGTTCCGATCTCTGCCACTAATATCTTTTTCTTTGCACTGAAAGCACGATCAGTCTGACCTTCAACTTTCTTTGTTTCAGCACTTATTTCTTTTTTCTCCTTGTGATTCTGTATATATTCCTTTCCAGAATAGTTGGTGTCCTCAATTTCCTCCACAGATTTGATGCCCGTGACTTTTTTACTGTTACAGTTTGAGCTTCATTGGATGAAACCTTGATTTTCTGGCCAAAAATCTGGAGGCTTAAGAATAGCATTCCTCAGTCGGTTTCAAGGTAAACATTTACTCAGTTTTGTTTGTTTTCAAAGAGTGGGTCATGCAATTTCTAAGAAGCAGAGTCTATCCATTAATTTCATACTGCTGAATTACAATCACTCTTTCATTATAGGAACAAATGCAAGCATCACAAAAGCATAAAGGCACTTAGGGAGTAAATGTGGGAGGGAAAATCACTAAAGAAGATGATTTCTATTACCTCTTTTAAACACACAAACATGCTGTGGGACATGTTTTTCAACTTGCTTTTCTGAAGGAGGGTTAAGTTCTCAGGCATTAAGCAGCAGCTAATTATGTTAGCCTTAATTCAGCAGATACACAATTCCTGTCAGACTTAATGAATGCTAAAAATGAGTGTTTTAATCCAGCTAGTTTTGATATTTCAATGAATTAGGAAGAAAACCAAACATATCAGATACTATAATCTTACCCACCAAGCAGATCAGCCGAGTAGCAACGGCCCATTTAGCCATTTAACCTGTGGGGTATTTTGCACATTGTAGTAATAATTTTAATATAGGTAAAGGGAATATCATGTCCTACCAAACCAATTCTAATGGTGTTTACATTAGCAAATAATAATGATTAATACCTGAACAATATCAGTTACAAGGAAGATATGAGGACTGGATATTAATTTTCACATTCTGAATGCAATGTCTCTTGTGACTAAAGGACCTGAAACGGGCCATAACTTCAATGTATTTTTTTTTTTTAATACAGTAAGTCTATCTGACTGTGTGATATACTGAAGTTATGCTTGAGATACCAGTAAGCATACAGGGTACTAACACCACAATTAATACTGAAGCTAACATTTTCTGGTCACTGAAGGATGCAGTAAGTACAGCTGCAAAAGTGAATCAAAAGGTTTAGCAAAACTGACACCTTAAAAGCATATTTTGAAAGTACTAAGTATTGCTACAAATGATTACTGGAGAAAATAAAACAGTTTGCAAGGATGTGGTTGTTCTTTTCATAGGGAAGATGATGAAAGAGAAGAGTTTAAGGTGTCCAAGCACCCTTTTAGAATCACTCTTTAAGAAGTAAAATAATGACGTGTCCTAAGAGTAAGCTAGCAGATGAATCATAGAAGCCACAACCAATGTACTGCTGGCTAAAACACCTCATTTATTCCTAGATCCTCTCCTTCAAAATAGAACAATGTGGCAAACACTTTGCAGAAAGAGATGCCCATGTTAGAGAAATACAAACTTGCCTGTTCTATCTTAAACACTGAGAAATTTAAGCACAGAATGTCATGACCTGCTCACCCTTCTATCTCCAGTTTAAATCCTGCACTCTATAGCGTTAAAACTTAGCATATAGAAGCTATACATACACATCTCCTTAACTTTAATGAACTATAATCTAAAAAGTAAAATCCCTGTTCATGCAGAACTCAAAGTGATGGGCCACTGGAAAGCATTAATTGCCATTCAAATGACAGGTGTATGTGCACTGCATTTCTGTTTAATTTTGGATTTAAACGGAAAGATTTTTCCAACTTTCCCTAAAGTCGCAGCTTCAGCAATTATGAGCAGTAAAAATAATACTTCTTTCTAAATCTTCATAAGCATTGACCAGATCCCAATTTTACTGAAGCCCTTATTCAGGTTGATATAAAGAGTGTAAAACATACATTTTGATCAAACATTTACAGTGTATAATCACAAATCTTCATTGCAAAGACAATGGCAAAGGCAGATTCACAGAAGATTCAGCCAATTATATGGAATACTGGAGGTGTGGTGGCTATAGTTAATTTAACCAAGATCCCAACTCCTAATAATCAAAGGCTGCTCCCAAAACCTGGTGTTTGTGCTTGTCCACTGTCACAAAAACTCTTTAAAAAACCTGATGGAACCTGGATGTGGATGAGCTTAGGTTACACAAAGGCTGCATTTTCATTTGCCAGAATTCCAGATGAGTGTCATTCATTGCAGCCTGTCTGGAAACTCAGAGCAGCAACAGAAAAAATCTGCATGTAGAAAAATAGGGCGGCTGCTGAATTACAAGCATAGATGATAGACAATGAAGAGAAAGGCATTAAAAAAAGACATCCAAAAGCCTAAATCTTGTCTTCACTTATGGACTGTGTCAGTCTCTTTCTGAATCACTAAATTACCAAAACAGATTCATAGTATGGCAAAGACCTTATAATAAGATCATTCAAGTGTTTGTGACTGGACTTGCAGGTATGTTACTTTCAAGTCACTGTTCAGCTAGTCATCTAATTCAGTATTCAGAAGGGCAGCATCACTTCTTTGCATTCATCAAGGATGGCTTTTCAAGTTTGGTATCCAAATTCACTGCTCAGGTTGAAGCCATGGCAAATAATCCCAACAGAAGTAACAGATGTTAAGTTACATCTTCACCACAGCTGACAGTTTGTTTTCAGGTTGGACTTTTCATTTGTTGTTTACCCTTTTCAGAAGAAAAAAACCATATAGATTTGAATAAATCTGCTTTGTGCTAGAGAAAACCTTTTATTATTCCCTTTCAATTAAAAAGAAAACCAGCAGGATTGTGAGGTAAGAAAATAGCTGGGGAATTCCTATGGAGCAAGAAGTAAGTTCACAAATGCAGCTTTGTTCATTGTTCCCTCCCTGCAGGCACCTGATGTTGGTGTTTGTAATTATACAGCAAGTAGCAGCAGCACAAAACATTTAATTATATTTCTGACACATTTATTTCCATACCCTCTGCTTTCCTCAAGTGCTAGATATAATCACCCTGCTGGACTCCAGCCTGCTATAAATCACTTGCTCAACATGGTTTATCCCTTCATTTATATCAGCCAGAAACCCCTAGTAAAGCTGGCAATACCAAGCAACCCCCAGCAGCTACTTTATGCCCCTCTGCACACACTCAGGCAGGCACCCGGGTGAAGTAAAATATCAAACAGCCTGCTGCACACGCAGTGCCACCGAGAGTTCCGCTAGTGCTCGCTCAGATTAGAGCTGAGCACCTTCACTTTTCACAGTATGAAACATCAGATTTCTTTCATGAGCATAGAAACACCTTTTTTGGTTTGGTTGGTTTTTAAGGGCTCAGCGCTTATGCAATACAAGAATTTGCAGTCCTCATTTCTTTGAATTAAAACAGGGGAGGTCACCCCCTCAAGGTTTCCACTGAAGATAAAACCTTCACTTTGTTGCAACTAAAATGTAAGTGTTTATCAGTTACTTAAAGGAGAATGTTAAAGGAAAAATACACAGCACTTCTTTCAAATACTTGAAACTCTGGGAAACAAAAGCTTCTTCTTTCATAGAATGTTTTGATAAGTAACGACCTAAAAGACGCAAGGTGGCTGTTGTTTTGGGACCTGTAAAAACAACATCTGCTGTGTAAACAATGAGTATCGAAGTTTTCCTCCTGCAGTCAAAACTGAATATTACTTGGTGACAGCTTTAACAAGTCTGGATTTTGTAAGAGCTAATAGTAACCAGAATTACATTCAGTATAGCAGGGACTTAAAAACCCCTCTTTCACTAAAGGCATTGAGCTATGCCCCTGAATTAACATGCCCAAAGCATATGTCATCACTCTGTTGCCTGCATCATGGTATTTGACCATATTTATATATATGAACAGCAAGTGAATCCCTGAGCAAGTGTTCTCAGAAATTTAAATCTCATGTGGGGCATCACTTCACATCACACTGATTCTATACCACTCAGACTGGCCAGAGAGGTCAAATCTAAGCCATCCTGAGTGGAAAATATATGTATCTAGTATTCAAAGAAAGTAAATGTGGGAGATACACTGATTTGCACTGTGCAATATAACTTAATTTGCTATTTCAGAAGGGAATTCTTCATCACAGTGAGAAATAGCCACTTAACAAGAATGGAAAGCTTCTGGTCCCCAACCAAAAAGGTAAACAGCTCAAGTTTCACAGACACATACAAACACTACCCACTGTAAATTTTACTTCTGAAACTGGTTCATTTCAGCATTGAAATCCTGTTTCACTTGACACTCAGAGAGTCTGCAACATCCTTAAGATATACTCTTTACTAAGAGAAGATTTGATATTGGCTATAGCATTCACAGAACATACATGTATATATCAACACATTATATTATCTAAATAGAAATATCAGTAATTATAGCAATTAACTGCATCAAGTTTTCTCTGGTTTGCTGCAAGGTAACAATGGCTTAGTAAGCATTTATCTGACACTGAGCTCTTCCAAAAGCTAATAAAGTACCTTTTGCACTAACTTTTATACCATCTTTGTTATATATAGTTATTTATACAAATGTGGTATTACCTAGAATCACAAGAGAACAGAATAATGAAAGCTTGAGCGTGTTATGGTCTATATGATGTTTCTTTCGGCAGTACAAAACAAGCCTTCATGCAGTATGTGATACTGGAGCGCATGGTGCACCTTAAATGAGCAGAAAACACAAGCTAGGCAACACACCAGTCTGCACAAATTACCTTACAAAGTTAGTGGTGAACAGTACCTACATCTGTCTCAGTGCTGCCACATGAGACTCCATAAACATATGACATCTCAACTAAATAAACATAGATATTTCCTACGATATTTTTCTGTTTCTAAATACACGTGATCACTTTCTAGAAATTAAATCTCATAAACCTGCAGCTGTAACTGTTTGCTAGGATTTTTGATAGCCATCTGGCTTCAAACCAGTTGCATCCGTACAGACATTGATTGCCAAACTATTGTCTGTAATCATCATTTAAGAAACATATGCTTATACATTTCCAGTTCATCCTGAACAACCAGAGTTTATATTTAGCACACACAGAAAAAGAGACATGAGCTGCAATATAACCCCACAAACACCTCATGAATTTGATAGCACTGTAGCAATGTATTCAAGTGAACTATTGCACTGCTACAATTCAAACAGGTCTCACAAAAATACCCAGCTTCATTCATGCTTGATAAGTTATCTGCAGCATTTCTAAATCAGCATGCTTAGTGTTGTTTATGAGCAAAACCAGGTACAAAAAGACAACAAACTTATATAAATCTCCATACTTTAACAATGCAATTAATTTATAAAGTAGTTTATACAACAAGGGAAGTAAAAATATATTGGTGCAAAGGGGAATTTAAATGTTTGGGAATAATTCAAAGTCTTGTTTTCTATTGTATGCAATAATAATTTTCAGAGATGCTGTTTTACAAAGAACATGCATATTAGATTGCAATGCAAGTATTGATTTGGTAGTTCAAGATACTTAAGTTTTCTTACCACAGCAAAAAAACTTTGAGGAAGGAGGAACTGATCAGTGCCAGCCATCAGGATATCATTTTAGAGCTCTCTGTAGCAATATGCATAGAGCACCTTTAGCTTCTTTTTTTCCTTCTCCCTTTTTATAACTTAGATCTTTTTCACTCTGCTCTTGCATACTGATATTATTGTAGCTACAGGACAGACCTGGCCCATTTCAGCTCCTCCAGCTTCAATGCAGTGGTTTTGAAAACACCTTACACTGCATAAGCCAACAGTTAGAAGCAGCTTTCAACTTTGACCACAGCCTTTTTCCAGTTACCCCCTCCCCAAACCGCTCAGTCTTGCTTCAGACCCTTGTCTCTGGAGAAGCATTTATGAGACATACGAGTTAGATCAGGAAACCAAATTAAAATATATCCATTAAGTATATATATTTGGGTTTAGCCTGTTCCCTGTGTAAATGCCTCTACAGGATGGGGCAACGTAAGCACAGCAAACAGCAGAAGTGCAACCTTTGGTACCTTGCAGCATTAGTGAGACTACAGCTTTACTAATTTGACAGAAACAGCACACACAGTCATTTGTTCACTTATGATGGATGTGTGATGGGATTAAATGGAGCAGAGTACTCATTTTAGACTGCTGCTAAGCATTTAGTTCTTCCTCAGGTATTCACATTGAAATAATAGCAGAACTTGCATTGACACAAGCAGACAAAGTAAGAAAGGCTGAGCAATGTGACCTAAATAAGATATAAAATGCTTAGGACCTGTAAGGAATCCCCAGTGATAGAACCTTGTAGATCAGCAAATGCTAGGAAAAGGCAGGAAAAAAAACCTATTAAGTCCTAATCTATTATATTCTTGAAAGTGTCATTACATTTCCTTCAGCAAATGCTAAAGATGCTTCAGGCGCAGTTTCAGGAGCATTTTAAGTGCTTCTTGGCACCTTTGTACCAGTGCTGAAACAAACTGAAGTGACAGCGTATTTAAATATTACATGATTCTGCCTTGACCCCTTTCCCTGCTAACTAGAGACCACTGGGAAGCTGGGCTACATCCAGGATGTACTGAAAGAGGGTGGAGAAGGTGCAAGATAAAAATAGAAACAAAGGAAAAAAAGACTTCTTAGAAAGTGTCAAAACCTTTGAAGAATATCCCATTCTGCAAGTTTCTCAATACTGCTGAGCACAGAAGCTCACCGCATCAAGTACCTGGGCTTGGCACACTGGGGAACATCCATCTTTTCAATAGGGACAATGCCATAGAGCTGTATCACAGCAGGGTCATGAGCTTTTATTAATATCTGTCAGGTGCTCTCAGCTTCTCAAATCAAAGACTTGTTGTAAGTGCCAAGTCACTTACAGACACAAAGTCACTTGTTTTCTTCTTGTATTTACTACAAAAAGTCACAACCTTTCGTAGCATTTCAAAGCAGCTCCTAAGACAGAAACACATCTTTTCGAGTGAACATTTAGTCCCTGCTGTGCAATTAGAGGTCTTCCCCTGCAATTACAAATTTCTTCTTGCACTTTAAATAGCTCTGTATTTAAGCCCTCTTTCCATTCTTTCATTCACCTACAGCATACACCTAGTAATAGAATGACAACAGAGAAGTATGGGCTCAACATGTTTAGGTTCCAGACTAGCAAGCTTACTTTGCCACTAATATGCAGCCTGTTTTAAGAGATAATTAGTTATGCACATAACTGGGTGCACAGCTGAAGGATAAAAACATAAGGAGTCACAGCAGGGCCGGAACAATTTTCCTGGTTACAGATGCAGAAAGATTTACAATGTTCTTAGACTCCAGTTGTCTTCCAACCCCACCACTTTCACAAGAACTTCTAAACCATTGAAAGCATGATGTTGTCTAAAACATTAACTGCTAGAATGGCTCTTTCTTCCATCATATATTAGAATTACAGCAGTATTACTAGTTCCGTCTTAGAAAGTCCTTGAAGTATTTAAGAACTAGATGGGGAGTTTCAGGAAGAGATTGCAGTTTTCAATGTGAACACTGAATACATGTTTAGAATTGACTAGTGTCATTTTCTCCCTTTTCTGCTCTGTGGTCTCATTTATTTTAGGTAATTATATTTAAAGCACACACAATCAGAACTTCATAACGCTCCCTGCGCACAAGATATACCAGGTATATGCAGCTCATTATGATCATGTATATCACCTTTAGAGTTCATAGAAAAAGAGATTAATTTCACAACTTTATTCCCCATGATTTTCTCTCACCTACCACAAAGGCACACGTATTTTCCATGACAGAGATTTTGTCAGATGCTTCTGCATTATCAGCAGCAGCACTGAAGGTATCTTCATTCTGCAGTATAGAACCAGTAGATAAATCTTGTACAAGTAGCATAACTGGAGGTCGTGTTATGCAGCACAACACCTCTATTCTGCTTGCTTCTCAATCTGAACTGTTTCTCTTCTTCAAAATTCTCACCAAGATATAGCATAGGCTCTCTATCTGCATCACTTGTATCCCTGAGCACCTTTTTGACTGAATGTCTGAAATGATGCCCTAGAATTACACTGAAAAAGAATATGGTTAACATGCAATGATTTACAGAAGAACTAGGATAAAATTCTTATTTAGTTTTACATTAAATTCTTTGTTATGTTAATCCTGTTTATAAAGTGTTTCCTGATAACTCTAATTTATATTTCACTTCAATAAATAAGACTTTTAGGGCACAGGGTGCTTTACCCTTCTCTTGCTGTCCATCACACTCAACCTGTGAAGTGTAGCCCAGAAGACTCAGTATATGTCATCACAAAAATGGTATACACAGTAAAGAATTGGAGTAAATGCACTTTTCATTAAACATAATGGCTTTTAAGTTCAGTGGGTGTTAGATCAGACTGTAACTGCAAAGCGTAGGAACCAAAGTTCATGAAAATACAGATTCAACTAACCAACACACAGCCACAAAGCTAAGCACTAGAGAATTCCAACTCATAAAACCTTTTGCTGAAAAGTTGGTATTATTTATGCATTCAAGTCACCAATACTGAAAAGCATAAATTATTCCACCACATACTGGCAGTAAATTTACACTTACTCAACTGGCTTCAGATCTGATTGTTTCAGGTGGAAAAATAGGAAAATCTCTGATGTTTGACTAAATCTTACATTTTTGCCATCTGTTCTCAAGCAATTTGCCAACAGAATGATGCCAAAATTCATTTGATAATTGTCAGGAGTTGCTCACTCTCTTATTGATTGTGCAAGACCATAACACAGAAGCAGCTCGTGCCCTGCCTGGATTACAACTGACAAATAACCAGACTCACGTGTATAATTTACAGAAGTAGTCAAGTGGATAAAATATAGCACAGCAACAATGCCAGCCCTTCCACATCCTCAAATAAATAAGCAAAAGTTTTATTCTTGCAGTGGAGCAAACTGAGAATTTACCTCTTCACAAAACAAAGGAAATGCACCAGCAAAGTTATCGACTTGCTTTTGTGAACAAGGAGCCAGGCCCATGAATGAAACCTGAACAATCTGAACCACTGAGCAAAACTCACTTGCTAAGCGCCTCGCTGAACTGAATTTAATACTCAGCTTGGCTTCGTTTTTGTGATATAAGGTTTCCTTTCATTCACAAGTTCAAGTGAGTGTCATTCATACTGGCTCTGCCAGCAGGTCCAACAGGAAAAAAAAACCCTGAATAGATGACTGCACACTAAACAACTCTATGTAGGACATGTAGATTACATGTAAAACTTCTAGAAATACATAAAATGGGAAAGCAGTCAATAGGGATGCAGTGCACTTGTTGAAAGTTTTCATCATCAAAACTATTCAAAATATAAAGATGGAAAATAAAAGCATTTCCCAATGTAAAAATGTTTCAATTAAAGTGGATTGTGTTCTTTATTGTGAAGGAATTGGAATCCTAAGAAACCACCCAAATACCAGACAGGGATTCAGCTGTTCCCAAGACCATCACAACAGAGATTCCATTTTTAGGTTTTGCCAGCTGGTTTATACACTACGTAATCCTCTAAGCTGTTAGAGCATTTCTAATGGCTCAACATTCTTAAAATCAATTACACCAATTATAATAGGGACTTAAATTATAATTTACTTGTAGAACAAAATGTTACCAAAAACTGGATACAGAAGACACTTTAGATTTATAGGCTCAGGAAAAAAATCTCACTCATTTCAACTGAAGTTTTGGTCAGCAAACAACATGAAAAAACAGCCACAGAGATTAGAGCATTATCATTTCTCTATTCATAAGGCTGCCAAAACTCATAATATGTTTACTCAGTGAAGAAATCTGAGCACATGCACACCTCTCCGTCCCCACAAAAAAAACCCTACAGCTTCAGAAATTGAAAAAGGAAGCCTGAAAAATTACTACTGGTGGTAATTACCTCCAAAGTTCCAGGCAGAGACTTAATTCAAAGTTGTTTGGAGCATCCTTAATTGCAAATAATACTGTCCAATATAAGGGGTGAATTAAAATGGTCGTTTATACATTCAGGTGAGGATTTCTCCTCTCTTTAACATTCTTGTCAGTTTAACAACTGTGAACTAATTATAGACAGGGCAGAGGACAAGTATTGCAAAACCCAAATGGAACTAACTTCAAGATACTTGTCATTTTACTTGCAAGTGGTAGCAATACCAGCATTCTTCCATGCTGCTGAAAAGTCAGAAAGCATCTGTGTTAAGCTCCTTAAGAAAAAAGCTTCTTAAGAGAGTAAGTTTTACTCAGTGCTGACAGTCTTTCCTAAACCCAGGAGATAAAGACAGTACTATATACATCTTTGAAAGCAGCACTCTTCAGCAGTGCCCCTCCAGCCCTTCTGGTTCAGCAGTGACTAATTAAAAACAGATACATATTTGTTGAATCACCCTTTGGCTGATCATGGCTTCTGCAAACTATTGTGAACAGAGGAATTCACCCACAGTCCTGCTTACCCTGTATGCATACACAAACAAATAATTACCTTTACACTTGCTGTGCATACAATATTAATGCACAGTACAGGTAAATTTTAAGGTAAAATAGACTGCCAGCCTAATAGAAGCTGTACTAACAACAACCAAAGTTTATCTAGAAAAGCACATTTTGAATATATACATTTCTGAAAAGAAAAAATCTTGATGAATGCAGTGCTCCTTTGGGCATTATTTTACAGCCTTATTCAAGGTCTTGTCTACGCTTGACAACACATGACCACCACTGCATGATTTCAGATGTTGCAGGTATTAAAAGCATTGCAGAGTCATTTAAAGCAACTTGTTCAGTTATGTTTATTATTATTCCATTTTTCATTTGAATATTGCAGTGCCTGCAGAGAAAGTGAACAATTCCCATTTCAGCACAGCTGATTTACAGACAGAACCAACTCTTTTCATAAAGCAATACTAGTAGCAATTACAGAAAAAAGGGGGGAAAAGCAACTGTATCACATGCTTCTGGTTAGGCTGGAAATCTGTTTTACCCAGAAATCCAAATTTGGGGGTGCAGAGATGAGGGCAGATGTGGACTGAAAAAAAACCCATAAATGACAAAGCTTAATAATGTTACCTCTTTACCAAGCACAACTGCTTGTTCTTATCAATTGCTTAAGGCCCCAGAGCACATATTTAAGACTTGTGCCTAGTTTTAAGTGCTGTTTAAATCACTGAGGACACTCTTTGGATCTGGGATCTCATAGGCAGTTCTTCCTTCATCAATCAGATTCTATTGCATTTGACAGCTATTGAATAGCACCATATAGTATTTCACCACATCTGAAGAAATAAATAAAATGTGCTGAGGTCAATACCATGATAACAAGAAAGACGAGAGCACATAGAAATAAGCAAACCCTTCAGCACAAAATGATCTATCATTTGGTTCTAAGTTCAAAATAAAAATAAGAGAACAAAAAAAATAAGTAGAAACCCTGGGAAATTCTGGAAAGCTCAAACTTGTACCCTTTCAATATTCTTCATTAAATGCTGTCCCTGCCACATTTCCAGATGATGTACTGGACAGTAAATCACATTGGAAATGGACTGAAAAAACCAACTTGTTTGTGCAGTTATGGAAACTGCATATTTTGGCAGTGTGTCATTTTATATCAAGGCATATAGCCAAAACACAGTAAATTTAAAGGTCTATTGTAGCTGTTTATAAAGTAATACAGCTCAACATTTAGAGTATGAAGAGTTTGCAGAAAGTATATAGTGAGCACATTTCCTCTTCCTCACCTCTGCAGAAACAATTCTGGCTTGGGAATAGAACCAAAAACACACAACTGCCTCTTTAGTAGAGGGTGTTGTTAGGTGGTGTCACGCTGCTGGGGGCTTTCTGGGTTGCTTTGAGGTGGGGGTATTCGTTTTGTCTCTGACAGTTACATTCACGATTGAGAAAACGACTTTGAGAAAGCTGGGTCTTGCTCTATATTCAGCACTAAAGCTGAATCACTGCACATATGTGTGTAATTACACATATATATCAGAAGATATGTGTGTATATATGTATGTGTATATAAATCTGTATGGAATTTCACCACAGAACCATTCAACATACTATTTGCAAATACCAGGAAGCCAGAGAAAAGTCACTGCTGTTCCTCTCTGCATCCATTGACCAACCTTCCCAAAAGTATTATTTCCCCCCCATCTTCTTATTTTCCTTTTGAATCTTATTCTTCCACAGGCAGTTATTTACATACAGCTTTCAATTTGCTGGAAAATCTCAAAACAAACATGCACAGCCTGCAAATTGAGAACATCCTCAGTGAAATGGAACAAGAACATGGTCTGGATGTACAGTTCGGTTTTAAAGTGACAAGGTGAGAATCATTTACAACAGTGCTCTGTTTAATAATCCTCTCAAAGCACTTCACGTTTTGTTTAACTTACAGAAAGAAAAAAAGTAATCCAAGCAGAGAAAAAAATAAGTATGTTGTGCATTGGCTTAGAAGAGACTGAACAGGATTGCTCTCTAAACAGAAAACCTGACTTCAAGCCATTGAGCTGGACACAGATATCAAAAAGTTAGAAATTCTACCCATAGAAGTGAGTGACAAAAAACATGTGTGACAGTCAAGTCTTTCTTTTGGTAGCATTTGAGAATATAGATGTTCCTTTAGCCCATTCAGCGCATCAGTAAGATACGCAGTTCTGCTGAGCAGTCACTGTGTCTCAGGTGATGCCACCTCCCAAGAATCACCTAAGCATCATAAAACATCTTTTTGTTATTTTAGGTGTAAATAATCCAGAATTCCATAGTAACAACCTGATTCAGAGGATCATTAGTCAGTTGCACAGTAGCATAAAACTTAGCAGAATGATCAATTACGGACAATGAATTCTTCCAGTTCTTCCAGATTCTCAAAGTTTCACAGTTTCTAGATGGTTCATCAAGAACACAGACATCGCAGATCTACTCAGGCTTGTAGACAGCCTAAAACAAGCAGAGCAGTACAAGCAGAACTTGATAAAGCAAACTTACATCTTTCAGCGGTCACTGATATTACTACTCCAGTATTTTAGAATTTCAAGCAAAACCCCAGAAATCTCCAATCACATAATGCAAAGTTCACTAAATGAGTTATGCATGCTGCTGTCCTTTGTTTCAATCATTGTCCGTCAAGCAAAGATGATAATTTCTTAGGATGGTACTTACTAATTATTTCCATCAACTACACATTTGCCTGTTTAAAAACGGAAGAACCTATGAGGATGTGCATGGCTGCAGTGTGAAAACACAACTTTCTTGTAACTTACTAGCTGGCTTTGATTCACCACATGGTATTTCTTCCCACTTGCCCAAGGGAAAGATGTTATGTCTAGAGTCAGATTTTACCCTGTATTCTTTCTGAAAAATCAGAGAAACCAGCCATCAAACACACCAAAGGGCAAATCCTTGGAAGTTAACAGAAAGCTTCTGGTACAGTCACAGGCTCCAGCCACTTGCACAACAGGGCTGAGAGCAGACTGAAGACATCAGTGGCCAGGTGTCTGCCTACAGCACTTTCCTTTCTGGAGAAGAGTTACAAGCCTGTGAGAAACAGGCTCTGTAACAAAAATACTAGCACAGCCCAGACTATAGCAGCCCTCAGATGCGCTACTTTAATGCAAGAAATTATCATGTGCAAAAAAAACCCCGATGCATTGGGGAGCCAGTACAGATAATTAGTAAAGCTTGGCATGAGGAGTAATGCAGAAACCCTTTTGAAGGAACCTACTTCACTGCCAGATTTATTGTGTCACTGCATCGGTGTTCAGTAGACATTAATTATAGCCTTATCAGCGGCAGTATGTTGTAATCATACCATGTTTCACTATGGTGACATCCTGACAATGATGTATCAATGCTGCTGTGATGTCTGTCATATACTCTCGGTAACACCAGTACAACTCAGGTCTTTTTGTAGAATGTTTAAACTGGCTAATTCTGCCATTAGTAAGTCAAAGTCTTCACCCAACATTTCCTTGATTTGTACAAGATAAACTTGTAATAGAAGAGTGATTTTGACTACAAATTCACCAGCAAAAGATTTAAATCAACTGCCTCTGACTGGATATGAAAAGCTGCCAATCTTCATCAATTATGATTTACAGGTGAATGTCAAAGCAGCAAATCTGGCTGCTGGTTACATTAAGACAAATAAAATGCAGATCACACTTTCAATAGCACAAGATGTTGGCAAAATAATAACTCGCTATTAAATTGTATTGTTGATTTTAGTTACGCAACATAACACACAATATACTTAATATTTTAGTGATCTATGTTTTGAAAGGTATTTATTGTGCACACCAACTCCTGTGACCAGGGCAACTTGTCTTTGTAGTCTTTGGAAACTGTAACCTGTGATACTGAACAAAAGCCTTCTCAAAACATTTCTCTTTAGAAACTGCAGCAAGACAGAGAAAAAGGGTTTTTTTAACAACAGCTATCCCAACGTCATACCTCATTTCTCTCAAGCTAACTTAAGTGTTGTCTTTTTTTAATTTACAGGAATGGCACAGACTCAATTACTCAAGGATGCATGAGGAGCTCGGCTTGCTGTCAGGATTTATTTTTCACTTCAGTGCTAATTTAGGTAATTGTCATCTGGATTTGCCTGCTCCAAGACTGAGCAGCCTTATATCAAAGAATGAATAAATGCATGTTCGTTGCGGGCAGTATGGGACCCTCAGTGCTGTTGCTCTGAACCACTCAGGATGTGTGTCTGGGGAATTGAGTGGAACATATTACGAATGGAATATTCACAGCATCAGCTGTTAAGAAATGCCTTTCTTTCTATACATGGCTCTGGCATACACCTGAGTACCTCTACAGTGCAGCTCAGTACTGCAGCTTCTCCAGCATGGAGACAGGAAACACATTGTCTGTCTCAAACCCTACTTCCACTTTTACACTAGAGGGTGTACATGGTGTGTGTCTGTAACATATGAACCCAATCTCTGAGCAATTCAGATAGAGGTAATAATCATCACCATTCTTCTCTCCTACATACCTGAGTATACCCAGATATCTCTGTAGATGTATGCACAGATCTCCTAGACTTACATATGACTGCATGACCGAATTATGTTACTAAGGAATCTCAGAACCACAAGGTTTCTAGAAGTTGTCCTCAGAGATTAATTTCAAATTATTTCTTACCACACTGGTCTGGTAAGAGAACAGTACCTCGGGATTACAACTCACAGGTGAGAAATTCTTACCCTACAACCAGGAATTCTTTGCTATTGGCTTCAGTAGAAGGCACAACTTCACAGTTGCAAAGGATGCTGTTCTCCAAAACTTCCTAAACCCATTTTCTTACTGTTTATCTAGTTTCTTATACCTTCCTCAGTGATTTGCTGACTTCACTCTCCACCATTTGGGTTATTCAGTGTATTTCTGCGTCAAGGAAGCAACACATTTCCTTGTTTTGAGATAAAATGTGCTTAAAACCATAAAGATAATGGGAAAATTCAAAACAATGAACTCAGAAATTGAAAGGCTACAATCTTGAACTAAGCAATGGAAAGCATCCCTACCATGCAGAACGAGATATTGAATGAATATCTGAATAATGAGGAAGCAGGGATACCATAATAGATTTTCCTGTTAATGAGACAAATCTGTCTTGAAGAATACTGCCCCTCAAATGATCCTATTCTTATAGAAGGGGTGAGCCTACGAACCAACCACGTATCAGCTCTTCAGGCTATCCTATTTTTAGGAAAATAGCATTTCATTTCTTTGGACAGAGCATATTATAATTCATGCTTTTAATGAAAAAATCTTTCCTTAATCGAGGAAGTCCTTAACTGCTTTGAGACTGTTACATGAAAATTAGTCCTTGTTACATACATTTAAATGTGGAAGATGATGAACTACAGAAGTTTGAAATTTGTAGACACTTAAATAAAAAAAAAAAGCATGCTACTTCTTCATTTCATGCAGCCAAACTGAACAAACGTTACATAAAGATGCAGCAGGAAATTGCTCTAAGGAAAGCCACACAACTAAGTCCCCGAGACTCCTAAGCAGTGGACAGGATTTGTCTGTTCAACCTTTATTCAAGTAATTTATAACAAGACTGATTAACATTGCCTTTTTGGATATAAATATAGATAAAGCTCTGAGCAGAAAGATACAGTGCCAATTTCAGAAATCCTTGCCAGCTGGATTTTGCCAGAGTAAGTACTGAAGGACTCATTTCCTGGGAAACTGATTTATGAAAAGCAAAAAACCTTTCATGTTTTAAACAAATATTAAAATGAAACAGGAATTTAATGACTTGTTAATTACCGTCCTGAAGGTTTGTTTTTGTTTTGAAGATTACAAATCATAAACAAAGAACTGAAAAGAATTAATCTGAGAGCTATTGGTGCAAACACATCATAGATTGTATTAAACAATAGAGAAATTACAAACAACACAGCTAGCATCTGCTAGTCTATATATATGTGTGTGTGTACTTTTGAAAGATAGATATGACACACTGAATTGTTTCAGCAGCAATCGAATAGCCTTCTCTAGGGTTGGATGTTCCATTCATTGAAGTAAATAACTAAGTCCCCATTGACTTCAATTGTGCAGCATCAGGGATTTACAAACTATTAAAACTCATTTCAGATTTCTAGATGCACTATTCACCACAGGCATTCAGGACAGTTTAAAAGCAAGAAAAATAAAGAAAAAAAAAATCAAACAACTAATCTGTTTGGTGGGAATACATTTCAATGAAGAACTGGAAGAGCCCTATCTGTTTTCACAGCTGTAAGCTGCTGGGGAAGCCTCAACATGTTTTGTCCTTTGCATTTCAACTCAGCTATGAAAGGATTTATTTTGGAACATGCTACTGCAGAAGCAGCTAATTAAGAGAGTTCTGGTGAGGCATTTGGCAATTGGTTTAGAAAAATGCAATCAGAATATAATGCAAAATAGATTTCTCCATAAAACACACAACATGCCCATGATACACAGACATACATATATGTCAGATGTCCATGATTCCTAACCTTTCACCAAAAGTCTTTACATGTTTTCCCTTTTTTACCTGTCATCTTACGACTTATTTTTCATGCATATTTTTCCCTTTTACACCTTCATTTTTGAGTCAGTTATGCAAGATTATGTACTGTCCTGTTTGCAATATTCTATTAAAATCCATATGCAATAACAGCAACAAAGGTGGGCAAAGCATAACTCCAATGTGGCATTTAGACCAGTGCATAGGGTTTAAAGTTAAGGCTTTCACTAACATCCTATTGAACAGCAATTGATTGTCATATGTGTCTAAGAAAACAAATCACAGCTTCCATCACATCTTGAGTATAAAAAGGATGCAGCAGAGAAGTAAAGAAAATTTATGCTGTGATTTATGTGATAATGGCAGTGATTGACAAGAATCTGAGAAACAAGAAGGAAACTGGAAGTTTATAAGGCATTGACATTTACAGGCAAGGAGGACTGTCACAATTGTCAGGACTTCAATAAATATGTTAACTTATCAACTCCTGCAATAATGAGATCTCTTCTATTTTCTGATATTTTGTTTGCAAAAGTCCATTATCTGTCCTTCCCAGCCCAACGTACAATGAGCATTCACAACGAGTTACCTTTTTAAAGGTGATCAAAAAATATCTGACATTTAGGGCTTCAATTTAAGGTGGGCTGAGCACCAGAAATATTTATTGAGGTAAAGGGAAACCTCAAAAGATTCAGAGCTTCAGTCCTGCCCCACTCTTCACACAAGCACGTATTGTCTGCCAGATCAGCAGGAATTACAAAGGTAAAGCAAAACTTTCTTCTGCAAATCTAGGTTTGAATTTCTCCAAAGTTTGACCTATTATTTTATTTTTTTGGTTATCCCTCACTTGTAATGAAAATCCAGGAATTAAATCAGAAGCTTATAGAATCCCTAAAGTAATTACACTTTTTCAAGAACAAAGCAGGCAGAGCAGCACTCCAGAGGGTACTTTGCAGTTATAAACGGCTTTACGTACAGCAAAGATTACTTTACTCTTCTCTCTATCCTCATGGAAGACTGAGCCCTCTACATATTGGTAACTCTAACTGAACAGTTGTCAAACACTGCAAGGTTATAAATGCAGAAAACAAATACACAAGTTTCTGCTCATGGCCATGCACAAGAGAGACTACAAAGTAGATACAATGACAGAACACACACAGTCACAAGGAAGCTTTTGGTTTAACGGTGGGAGTATCTGAGGAAGAAAGGCTTAAAGTGGGTAAATGTGCCTTTTTAGAGCAAGATATGACTAAATCAGAATCTCAGTTCTTGAAACCTGAAGGAAGAGGTCAGCAGTCTTGAGGGCACAATCGCACATCACAGCTTTGCACCTCAGTCAACTAGTGCAAAACTGTGACCAAAGCAACCTCCCACATTTTAACTTGCAATTAATTGAATAGCCTGTAAACCAGTAGGTATTATTTAACTTTAGAGATCATGCTAAAAAAGAGGAAATGTTTGACATTAACCAAGATTCAGGAGATCATAACTCACAAATCAAAAGTGAAAAATTGCTTTCATGCAAGATATGACTGCTAATCACACAGCATAAGTAAAGGAGCACAGCTGAGGTAGTAAAAACACCAGGAAATAAAGTACTTCCATCCATTCACAAAAGGATCAAGGACCCTTTTCACCAGCTATTTGTTCCCACGTGTCAAAAACCACTGCATCCTAGAACTGGGACCTCAGGAAAAGGAGCACTGTGATATCTATCACAACGTGGCACTCAGAGGGTGCTCAAAACTTGAGCCATACCACTGAGATCACTACCTGAACTTTTCCTTTGCTACTGAAAGATGAACATCTGCAAGACAATCTTGCAAAACTATCCATGGAAACAACTTCAGGAAAAGATTTCCTTTTTTTTTTTTTTTTTCCTCCACAAAAAGAAGGAAGAAAACACTTTTAAAATGTACACAAGCAAACAGAAGGGGAAAGATGCTAAATCTGAGAAGCCGTAGAGCCTTTCCCCAGCCAAAACATCAGCATTCCTCTACTTAATATAATAAAGACATCAAATTCAAACTAGAACTTCAGATCCTTTCTGTGTGCTCTGGTCAAAGGGCTGCTGCTACCTTGAGAATTACTGTATTTATACTTATGGGGGCTTGGGGTTTTTTGTGGTTTTGATTTGGGGGTGGGGGTTGGCTGGGTTTTTGTTGCTGTTGTGTGCATGTTTTGGTATTTTCAAATGAAAATTCAGCTTCAAGTCAATTTGAAATTACTTCTGATTCTCATGTGGGTTTGAAACAACAAAATTAACACCAGAAGCAGCACAAAGCCTGTGTTAAGAAAAAAGAAGAAAAAAAGTTTTGACAAACAGTGCCGAACATTTCAGGTGGGAAATGGGATTTGCATAAATTCTATTATGATTTTAATATGTGGGGGTTTTATTTTGCTTAACAACCTCCACAGGTATATAAATCAAATTATAGATTTGCTGCATGTGTTATTAAACAGCAGTCTGGAGTTGTGCTTGGAACTGAGCTACAGCTTTACCTGATGAGATTAAGGAAAAATACAGCATAATTCCTAAAACACCAGGGTCTTCAGCAACTACACGAGAGGAAGTAACATTTCTATCTCCTTTCAAGGGGCAATTCCTTTCTCCAAGTCAATAATAATGTCTATTCTCCCATAGTCAGAGGAAGTGCAATGTTGTGCCAAGATCTTACAGAAGGCGTTGGTTCCTGCAATATCCTTTTGTAACCATCACCCAGTGTCAGAGCTCCTTTATGCCTGGCTGCAAAATATTTGGTGTCAAGACTGTTATCTTCATTATGGCATAGTAAAAGGTCTTCCAGAACTAAAGATAATCTTTGCAAGTTAAGATATATGAAAAGACACATGTAATCATACTTTCTAAATCTAACCTGGAATTTAAAAGCAAGCATTCTGTGCTTAAATCTTGACCCTTCTGCCTCTAGCTTCAAGGAGCGCTGAAGTGTAATAAGTCCCACTGGTCTAATTTCAGGTTACCAGCTCATTGGTTTCTGTTAACAAGACAATTTTTCCAAGCATTTTTCAAGTGTACTCATTTAATAGCATTATCATTGTCTTCCAGCTGTGTTAATAGACTTCGCAAAAATAGATCTTTATAATGAACATGCCTGCTTTCACATCCGTTTTTAAGCTCTTTGAAGAATTAGTTCCTTAAAGCTGAAAAAGCAATTCATGTGTCAAGTTCTGCTCCCGTTGAAATCGAGTCTTGTTGGCTAAAATACCTGTCCAATCTAACCAAGAGTAAGAGCCACATTATAGCCTAAATTTGTGCTTTGTATCGCAGTACATTTCACATATAACAAACATACAGCCTTCCTTCTGCTCAGTGCATGATTCTCTGCATCTTTGAATTCCACCAGTACGATATGCCCTGAGAGACCTCCCGCACATACTCATTTACCACAAATTCCCCTTGAAAGTCAAGAGGGAAATAGACGCTCTGTCTTGTCTGCCTGCTACTTCTAAATCAATCCTTCAGATGGCAATTTATTTATTTGGGTATTTCATCAAAGCACAAAAGGAAACAAGTTACTGGCTGCTCATGACTTATGATACATCTTCATGTGAAGCAATCATACTGGATATTTCATCCAATTATATTTCACATACTTCAGTGATTTGTATCAAACAGCAGACGAGGACAGACATTGCAGTATATCGTTGTATCAAATATTCAGACATCTCATCAAAATATCAAAACAAATAATCAAATAGATACTGTATTGAACCGGCAGATTTACGGTTTCATGAAATCAATGCAATAGATCAAGAGAGGATTTAATGTGAGAGACAAAACAGTATTGTGGTTCAGTATCAGCCCGATACTGAAGATATTTCCTTGGAATTAAGGAGTGTGAGCTGTGTCCACAGCTTGTTCTATGCAGCATTAAGACTAGAATATGGATTTTTCACATATAGAAAGCAGTAGGATTTGCACACTTCAAAATATCACAAGTATTGTGGAATACAAAAACCCTTTCCCTCTATATTACAAGGCAATATGTCTTGGTAGGTGGTAATCCATTATATTAAAAATGGCTGCAAGTACCCAGGTCCTGAACATGGATTTACAATTGCATCTCATGTTTACCAAATAAGATAAATTTATTAGACTTCAGAGGTCCTCAATCCCACCAACAGCTAGTGGAAAGCTGTAACAGCAACAAGAAATATTTGGGGGAAAGCTTAGATTCCATCTATTCATCTTCCAGGTGGTTCTTGCTTAAGAAAAACAGAGGTCACTGAAGTTATCACTATACCATTCAGCCAGCAGGTCATTCTCCACCTGCTCCATTCTCCACCACAAGCTCCTATTTCTATCACTGCCTCCCCTAATGACCCATCACAGCTGGTCCTGGCTGAACTTCAGTCAAAGCTTCCCCCTACTTCTCCTTCCCCCCTCAAAAAAAAACCTGCCCAGAGCAAAGACTGTATTTCCACATAAGTTTGTTATGAAGTAGAAAAATCCTACATTTAAGCACCTAAGGTGGCTCCTGACAAGAATGATGTTACTACTAATTATGCACTGTAGGGATGGACACAGGAGTGGAACTCCCACCAGTACAATGGAGCAAGACAAGGATAAAGAAACCAGAGAAAATAACTGCATGGGAGATGGCAAAGGAAATCACAAGTGTGGAAAGGTCTGATTATACAACTCTTAGTGAAACAGCAGTGATAGCTGTCATGGCAGTTCTCTCTGTTGTCTTAGAGTTCTTTCTATCGTCTTGGATCCCACCTAGTCTAAAGAGACTGACACAGTTGGACAGGATTCATTAGCTGATAGCAGCCAGATGCTTGACAGCATTACAGAAAGTACTCAATATTGCATATTATTGAGGGAACTTAAAAATAAATATAAATATATATGAAATATAAAAATCTATAAAATATAAATATAAATAAAAATAAAATCTTTCTACACTGTTAGATACTGCTTTTCCTCACTGAATTATCTCCACCGCTATTTTCAGCAAGCCTAGCTGCAGAGGCTGGTGCAAAATGTCAATGCAATCTGCAAAGCCAAGCCTCCACATGTCAATGGACACCCAACAGAAGGAGCTGCTCTCCATCAGGGCATGTTTTTGCATAAAAGGAAGGGAACTTACAAAGCAGTGTTTTGTTTTCTTTAGAGAAAAGGAATAATAAGCACTTTCTAGAGGGCAGTCCAGACCAGAATATATGCAGAGGTCTTTAATTTCCAGCTTTAAAAGGCTGATTTGCAGGCTCTCCATGGACGTGCTCTCCCAGAGACACCGATGGCTGCAGCAGGTGCAGTGTAAGGGGTTGCCATTGCTGAGTAATACCCCCCACACAGAGCCCCTTCCCCGGCTCCTCACAGCCTTCACCTGAGCTTCACCAGTTGCCAGGCAACAGCCACATTTGTATTTTCCTCATATTAAAATAATGACCAAAATAATGTAGTTATGTGTATGTGTAACCGGATAGGCAACTTCCAGCCACAAACAAGCATGGAGCTGGGCCAAAGGACAGGAGAGGAACCTGCAGCCTCCACCTCTCCTCATACCCCTGGGGAAAGCCCTGGAAACCTCTCTTAAAAACCACTTTTTTGGTGAAAAAGGGCCGCAACATCCTGACAAACCTCCAATCCATCTAACAGTGTTGAGTGAGGGGAGGCTGAGGGCAGGTTTTGTCCTGCCATGAGAGGACAAACCCTCTTGTCCCTGTAAGTGACATATTTGAATGCAGATCAACTGCATGGGAAGAATCAGAAAGCATTAAATAAAAATTCAAAGCCAAACACAAGCTTCCTACCCTAAATAACCTGAGGCTTAAGTTGCTACTTAAGCTACTTTGCTACTTCAAAGTAAAACAAAGGCTATTCACATCCTCTTTCTTTCCTCCAGCCAGCCTAAGCTGGTGTGGGACAACCTCACGCCCATGCTCTGCAGGGGAATGGGCTTCATAAATACCTCATGAAAATTGGATTATAGAGCAATAATAATCTGGAGTTACCACAATACAGTCATTGGTTAAAGAAAAGTGAGTAAACACAGTTCTTTATGAGACAGGGAGAGGTTACAGACCTGCAGTGAAGTCACATCATTTCTCTCTCATGGTTTCCTCATGATACGGAAGATGGCGACGCTGCAGTGAACCTGCCGTGAATTTGTGTAAAACCTGCACATCTCTTCTGTGGACAAACATAGGCAGAATAGAAGTCCCCAATCCACTTCAATATTTCCTGTTTAAACCACATGCAATGTGCTGTGTGACCTGCAGAGAACAAAGGAAACAAAAAAAGCCAGAGAAATCTCCCACCCTTCTTGGTGCCTCCTGCAGCTATGGGTCCCACCACAACAGACAGGCCTGAAGAGGAGGAGCCGGTTACAGGTCCAGCGTTCAGGTGGGAAGTGCAAGCTCAGAAACGATGCAGGGTTTTGTAATTGAGTATCCCAAAAATCCCTGTAAATCAGCCTCAAGGCCCCTGCTGCTGTATGCATAGCATGCGACAGCAAATGATCTTGTACTTTGCTGACAGTTCTTTTATAAATATGACTTGGTTTTTTTTTCAGATCAATCTTCAGGAAGCCTTCAAGTATTTCATACGTGCTACAGCTCTGTTATTTTTGATTTACTATTCTATTCTATCTACCAAACACTTCCAAATGTGGTGTTCAATGATGTGTTTTTCTTGCCTCATTTTGCTTTGGTGTTGCTTTGCGTTATTTTTCTCTTTTAGATAATAGAAATAAGAGTATGTACGGAACCAGAGGGTGAAAATATCTGAAACCAGTTATCAAAGTCTCCAGACATTGATATTGATACACAACTGATGTGGGATTTTAAACTACTTTGAATTTTCGAGGGGAAAAATGCTCATTTTTTTCAGGGACAATGAGGGAACATCAGGAGTGTAAATGAGAGTTAAAACGTACCTGTACCACAACATGATAATCCCTGTGTGATGCTTTTTTATTACTGGTCATGGTCTTGGTGAAAGCTTGCTTTTTTTGTTTTTAACCAGAGGCCTCACGTTACTGTACCAATTTAATCACTTGTTTTCTTGCTATAGGAAACTATAAACAACAAAAGCCAGCCTGGACATAAACCACACACCTATAAATTGCTGTTAAGGTGATTCACATTCCTCTCACCCTGTTTGGAAACATCAGCACCACTTCAGCTTCAAGCAAACCGGAAGCAGAAATACTAAAATATTTTCCATAGTGTTTCCAACTCACTGCATAGGAAGGCTTACAAGAAATTTCAGGAAGTTGGGCTGCAAATCTTTCAGCTTATTTATCATAGTTGGTTCAGAAGCAAAGTTCTGACTGAAACCCCTTCCATATCCCTCCATCCCTTTGTAAGATTTAGGGAAGGACAGAGTTGAATAAACCAGTCACAGCAAATGGAAACTTCAAATAAGCTGGTTAGTAAACTTGACCAGCTCTCTTTAAAACAAAGTATTATTCCAACTTCAGCTGTCATTTCCAGCATTTACATAATAATGTGAACTAGAATACCATCAACTACCTTTCCAGTGCAACAATAAATAGTTCAGACTGCATGTATCACTTACTTCATTTATATCCACTCCAGAATTGTAAACAAATAACTTAGTTTTAAGTGGAGCTTTATGGCCTTGACAAGTCATTCCAAAAGAAAACAAAGATGCAAAGCAATCACAAGATATTTTTTACCTTCAGCCATATGTAAAGCATGCATGAGAAATGCTCTAAACCCACACAACATCTGTATTTCCAGAACTTTATCTTCTTTTTATACGAATGTTTTGACAAGCACAGTCCTTGACTGTTACCATTTTTAATGATAACATAGGCGAGGGAGGAGAAGCAGACTGCAGATGCTGATCTGTGAAAACAACTAATTGCATGCAGATGCTAAATATTTTTCCCTTCTGGAGGTACAGTGTAGGTCTGAACACGTGTGGGAAGTTCCAATATAACTGCCTTTATATTGGTGCTAATGAGAAATACAGCGGAACAGCTCAGGCTCAGAACACTCTGTCCTCTGTTGCTCACAAATTCAGAATATTTACTGGAGCTAGGAAGTCCAAAGATACAAGAGTTACAAACGTTTACAGTTCACCATTCTGTGCTGAGGAAAGGACACTCGCTGCTGCACGTAATTTGCTTCTCATGGGCCTTCTTGGCAAAAATTACAACTACAGCTCTGCAAGTTTTACCACTGAGAGGTTTCTCCATTCTATTTTTGGCCTAATTTAGTATCGAAATGAAGCTTAAGCAATTACTGTACCTGTGTGCCTACCAATCCCTGTAATAACAACTTAACCTGTTAGCTAGCCTTAATGAAGTCAGCAATGGGGTAGCAGGCTCAAAGATATTAATTTCCCATGGGTTTAATGAAATAATGGATAACTCCATTTCAGTTACAACCCTGTTCTCCTCTTGCATCCTTCACGGTATTTCAACAGAAGATAAGACACAGTTTTACTTAGTTATCAGCATTTATTTTCCTGTCTGAATATAGTTACTGTTAGCGAAACTGTCTGCGGAGGTGCTTGTCACCACTTCACAGATACAGCTGACTATAAAGGCATATAAACTCCAGTCTTTTAACATCAGCCTTCTGAGGTGAATATCAACAGTGTGTTATCCTTAATAACCATTGGGAGATTTTTTGTGTGTATGGGTTTAATTTTGATTCCTCACATTTTCTAAACCAGTCTTTAATTTTCAGCATTTGTTTGAACTGATATTTAAATTTTAAAAAAACAGTTAAATAAAAGCGGTTGTGCTCCTAGATGGCATTATGGAAAGAAACTAAAGAGGAAATTGCTTTTGACTTTGCATCTATGTGATAATTTTGAAAGAATAAACGCTAAAGGAACACATAGCCCCCATGCCGCATGATTTTTGAACCTAAGTCTGGTCCTGTGTGCAGAATAATCAGGTCTGTAGGAAACATATTATTCCTGCAAACATTTAGGATTAGATTGAAGGAGAGGAAAGTCAGGAATGTCTCCCCCTCCACTTCCATCCTCTGTTGTTTGTTACATCACCTATTATTACTTCAAATATTTAGCACAGTTACATGCTTCAAATCCAACTTTACGTATCTCACACAACAACATCATGCAGTCTACTCATTAAAAGTGCATACAAGCCTAGCTGAGCTAAACAATCTATACACTAGAATTCTTTAAAAAAAAAAAAGGCTTTTTCTTTTAAAGCCTTGCATGTATTATAATTCAGAAGAGTAGCCAGGGGAAGTGAAGAAGTAGTTAAATGCTGCTGAGCAAGGAAGCAAGAAGTTGCTCAGCCTCATATAGGAGGACTGGCAAGAAAAAAAATGCATGCATTTTACATTACTGATATTAGGTCTCCAGAGTAATCTGTAAATGACATCTAAAATTGCTGTGACCATACAAGGCTGCTGGACCCAGACTAGAGACAACCTAGGCCTAGCATTTTCTCTCAAAACTGCCTTCGTCTCTGACTTACTGTGCCCAGCTGAGCTGACAGTTAATCAGAATTTGGGCAGGCAGCATTTGGCAGATTGCTTCTGCAGTGGGAGGCAAAACAAATGAACTCCATTTTCACAAGATCAAAGGTTTATATGAAGGGAGATGTAGGCACCTTGCTAGCATGAAGAAGCAATGAAACATGAATTATTATTGCAACACATTTTGCTCTAGAACATTATACGATAGTTTGGGACTTCACAAGTTACAACACATGAATAGTAAACTGATTGATTTGTTTTCTCTATGTAGCTTCAAATCATCATCATGATATGAGTTCAGCAAAGACTGCCTTTAATGGGGTGAAGAATCACACAGTGATTTCTCAAACTAATGTGGAATAGCAAATCTGGTACAGTGCTGGTACATTACTAATTACACAATTCACAATTAAAAACATTCTTTAATTATTGTGCTTTTAATAAGAGGTATAGTTTTGATGTTGAATCTCACTTTCACTCCAATCCTCAGGAAGAGCAATGTCCCCACTTTTTTGTAGACCATCCATATCTGCAGTTATAGATTTTATTTACTATCATGATAAGCAAAATGATAGAGGATGGCATCCCAGCCTGAAGCACTTCACACTCCCATGCATTGCACAAGAGAGCAAAGACACCCAAAGCCAGGAAGACAGACCCCAGGCAGAGGAAGAAGGATGTCTAAACATTAGATATTACTGTGGAAAATTCACTTCCTCTGTGACCTGATCCTGTTGATTTGCTTAGGGGAATACAAGAGATCTGTGGCTCAGCAAAAGTGAAATCTAAGTATTTTAAATCCCACACTAGTGTGTCTCAAGACAGTGGGCTCTCTTTCCTTTAATACTATGACAGTTATGAAGAGAAAGGAACATACACATATACAGTTATAGTTATGAAAGAAGAGAATAAAATCACAACAAAAATCCCTCACTGGAAATGGCAATTTCTGCATAATCTCATTATAAAGAAAGCTTAATTCTTGAACAGGACTGAATTTTGAGAAAAAACTCTGTGAGATGACAGCTATCATCCAATCTGCAGATGAAATAGTAATTATACTTCCTTTTTTCTCATTGATATGTAGTGGGTAATTTGACATTTCTGAGTTACATCTCCACTGCAGAAATCCAGTATAGGAGTTCTGAACTCTTAAGTAACTTGAATCATCTTTAAACAGTATCTTCTCCTTTTGTGCACACACACAACCATTCGTCTTCCATTCCCAAACAGCTTTGGATTTCCAATACACATTGTTCCCTCCCAGTCATCATATTCCAAGTCAAGAGGTGTTTTGGTTACATGTGTTAGTTCATATAAACACTATGGTATTGATAGGATGAATGAGACAGTGAAGAAGTTCGACACGAACATTCTTTCACAATTATTATTTTTATATTGCTTTATGATACCTCTGCCAAGTCCTGCCAGCTCAGGAGCTGGACCTGACAGAAGTGCTTGAAAACACAGCTCACAGCTGTATCTCATGATGTGTTCTGTAGCATAGGGCTGCTCTGTCCTTTTGCCCTTGAGGAAGTGACCTGCCATCATAATGCGATCATGATGTGGACTAGGGAATGATGACATGCTTGATTTCTACCCCAGGTTCAGAAAAGTCTGTTTTCCATGAGCATAGGGGTGGAAAAACTGCTGAGTACTTCAACAGAATGGAGTTCTGCGTGCAAAGAGATTTAATGCTGAGGACATGCTTGCACTTGACTGCTGTTTCAGCCCAACTCGGGAAAGTTTTATTGACCTTTTTCCTGTGGAAAAGTTTGGCTTCACCAAAACTGCACAAGTTAAAAAAAATACAGCCTAAGAAACACAAAGCATTCACAGTATTTCCAGCTGTAAGGTTTGACATTCAAATGCAAATATATAAGGGTAGTTCAGCATAGTCCCCAGTGGAAAAATATAATGGTTTCAGGGCTAGCAGCATGAGCACATGAATGCTAAGATCCTCGGTTCTCATCCCCTTTAACAAAATCTTTCTGTGGCCTTAGTAAATAAGGGTAAGTCACACAAAAACTGGCTAAGCATCTGCTGATAGCTCTAAGTACTCAGCACTTAATAAAAACCATCAGATTCTGCTTACAAAGATAGATCTGTTTGAGTGCCATTAATCTGGTGGTTGTTCTAACCTGCTCACCAGGGCTTAACAATAATAAAAGAATGTCATAAGAAAGCAAAATACATGTTTACATAAACGCTCTCACTTACACAAAGTAAAATGGTATTGGAAAATATTCAGTTATCACCCACTGCTCCCAGGATATAAACAGAGAATTTTAATGGTTTCTTGCAAGAAATTCATGGAATTCTATCCACCGCTCTATCTATCCACGGCTCTTCTTCCTATTCTATCAAAAGGCTATTTTAACATCAAGCAACACAACCACCTCCCTTGGTGAATCCAATTTTGTATCTACAATCACTGCTCCCAGATGGTGGGTATTATCAGTCAAGAATCTGTTTTTAATAACAGCTTGTTTGATCTCTACAGCCTATTGCAAAGAGCAGATCCCTCTGCACAAAGTGCTTTTTCACTAATATTTTGCAATTGCCATAAAAGGGGCTGTATAACCCTATCTCAAAGATTTTCACAAGTTTAATATTAGAAGAGCAGAAAACAAAACTAGATACTAGATTAGCACCAGAGGAACTGAATGCCTTACAAATCTTCTTGACAATTAGTCATGTTTAAGGGGACTGAATACTATATCCATAAATACAACAACCCAGGCCACCTAAATTTTTGCTCTTCAGTTTTCCAGCTGTAGATATTTTACCTGCAGACAGAGAACACTTGTCTGCTTTATAGTTCAGAGTCAGGACTTTAAAGTCAGCCAAATTTCTACCATCAGGTGAAAAATAAAATACACACATATCATGAAATGCCATTAGGCTGAGCATAAAGAAATTCTTGGTTCAATGTAGCAGAGTTTTACACAACTCTGCCACAAGAGATGTGATACGAACTTTTCCTGCGCACTGAAGGAGTTTCTCCTGTTCTGGCAAACCTGCTCAGGAAAATATATGTTATAAATGAAAGTGAACAGAGCTTTAATGGTTAAGCCCTTTTGGATTTAAGAAGGAAAACTTGCTTGTCTTCCTTACTTCTCATTCGCAACTCCTCTGTAAACATATTAAAGCTTTTTCCTGCAAAATCACCATCCCTGAACACAATAAGTTTCAAGTGGGAAACAAAAGGAGTGAAACTACAATGCATTAAGACCCAAAAATAACCACAATTAACTGCCAGTTCTCTTCAACCATGTTTTCACCAAGATGAGAACTACAGTTTTTAGAATGTGTTCAGTGTGTGATCGGGATTTATTAAACAAGCATGGTGACTTCTGCAGGCACAAGGAATAGAATGACTATCATCAACGTTATTTCAATCATGTTTTCTGATTTGGTTAGTACATGGGGTCTTTTAAACACTTCCTCGCACCCAAAATACCATTAAATATTAAAAACAAATTCAGGTTAAGTCTCTTCCTGTAACTTGCCTGAACACATTTGGAAGAACTTAGTGTACAGAAGTAATAGAAGACTGTTCAAGGCTTGAAGCTAGCCTGGCTCTTGGATTTACAGCTGGGTGGCAACAATATCGGCACCACCACCAAATGCTGATTTTAGGAAGACTGGATTTCCAGCCAATGTACCTCCTGAGCTTGTTTTTACCTGGAGTAGGATAACTTATCATGCTCCATCAAATCATGGCACATTTGCAGCTATCAGGAGAAGGTCTCCACTAGTAAAAAATCAATTAGACTACTGAAAATAATCTTTGTATTTTTCACAAACTCTAAAACAATAAAGACACTCAAAATTCCAAACTTCATTACTCCTCGCTTGTTCTCCAGATTTATGATTCTGTATTAACGCAAGTCTTATTCTACTGAGTGCTGCATTTAGACCAGTAGATCAATCAGCATTTTGATGTTTAGGGTTTGTATTTGTCTATATATACATATATACATATATTTATATACAAATAAAATCAAAGTCAGTTCCCAATTTCATGTTTGAAATCAAACAGCCTTGGATCAACGTGCTTTGAATTTTAATAAATCCCTTCAGGGCAATTGCATGTTTCGAATACGGAAGACAATTCTGTGTACACATTCCCAGTGTTATATTCTCATTTAAGCATCCTTTATTTCCTGCCGTTCGATTTGAGCATAAAACACCTTTCTGGTTTAATTTGAGATCAAACTCTTGATCAAAAAGTAATGACTAGTAAAACAAAACAAAGATATTAACCCTCCTATGAATCAGCTCTCTATATTAAAACACAGTACCTGTCAATGCATGGTAACATCCAGTAAAAAAAGACATTATGCTAAGAACTGAAAGAATTTAAGTTTCACATAAGAAGCAGTGTTCACAGACAAGATGCGCCTGCACTGTTGATACCAACATATAGGGAGGGGGAGTGGTGTGGAGGGTAACAGAAAGAAATTCAAATCATCATATTAATACCAAGAAGTGTTAGCTAGAAGCTTGTTGGTATCATTTTTATTTGGTCTGAAGAGTCAACGGTTGTGATTTCGAGTCAGCAATGATGAGAAAGCACAGCAGCATGGGGCAGGTTAAGCGGCTGATCATACAGAAGTCTATTCAAAATGTTATACACCCCTCCATGGAGACATACATCAGTATTTTATTTGTGAGTCCTGGGTGTACAGTTCAGAAGTCTGGCATGATGGGTTAGACAAGAAGATGCGCATGTCACAATATCCGTATTTCTGCCATGATAATAGAGGGGGTTGCACAGAGCTCAGCTACGCCTGCGCAGTTTCCTCATGTTCTTGTGTATGCACTTTGTGGTAAAAATTAAGTACCTCTAAGTGTAAAATGGCTGGATTTTTCATCAGTGCCTATAAATTTGGGACAGACATAACTGGGCCTTGGGATACACACAGCTTCCTTATCAGTTACCTCCCGTAGTTCAAAGGGACAGCCTTTCCTCCACTTTGCAAAGCCATGCAGTTTGTGGAACAAGCAGGGAACTTGGACAGCTTTCCATCACAGAGCCCTGCTGCTACATTCCCTCAGTCACCCTTATCCTGGGAAAAGTCTCATGGGAAAGCAAAGATACCTGCTTGCTTAAGGGCTTCCCAATGGCCATAGGTAATCTCAATGGTCAAATGGCAACATCACTTATTTCCCAGAACATACCAATATATATGAAACCTTGAGATATTTTTGTCTCTCTTCCAGACTTCTAATGAAAAACCTTCAGGTGAAATCCAGCCAACTCATTTCTCAGTGTTATAAAAGCTTATGAAATGCTCAATTTCTATTATGTGATGATACCTTTCATAAAGCTAAGCAAAACAACAGCAAAAGCTAAAATAGCCCCTTAAAAGAGTCTCAAATCTATGCCTAGTGAAAGGGTTTATAATTATCACCGTATTCATCAAAACCAATCAATTAAGTAAATGAAGTACAAACACAGAAGGTTCAGCTCTTACTGAGTTTTTCTTTACAGTTAGCCCAGCACTGGCAGAATTGGATGCATTAAAACTCTTCCAAACCGTGAAGGATAAATTCCTCTCATGAGTGAAGTCACGCAGATGATTCCCAGCTGGATAGTTTTCATTTTTCATTGTGGTATTTGTTGTGCTCAGAGGATATTAGCAGCACAGCATGCAATGATGACAAAAAGCTGAGACCACCACTACTAATAGTCCCTAACTGCTTGAAAAAATTGGTTCTGGCTCATCTGTATATAATACATATATAAAATATATATAAATGTAATGTGGCTTTAGGTAATCCTTACTGCTTAAAAGGATGGGGGGAATGGTGTAAATGAAAGGAGAATCAAGGATATCACAGCACACAAGAAGATAATGAATTATGCTCTTAAAGGTCATCAGAAGCCTTTGCTGAAGAAGAACTTACTCACACAGAAATTATCTGACCAGCCTCATCCAGAATTCATTAAGGAGAATCAACAGACCCACAGAGACTGAGATGTGGTGAGAGAAGAGTTTCCCCAAGCTTATGTATTTATCTTCCCCCTCCCAGTTAAAAGCTGTTCAGTTACCACTTTCCTTTTTTTTTTTTTTTTTTTTTAACAGATTTGTCACAAGAAAAAAGCCACATTAATTCAATGGATAAAATGCCCCTTTATTGCAGGTAAGAAAAGTATTTTTCCAACCACTTATCTACAGAAATGAGCAGCAACACTGAAGCAAGTATTAAAGGGAGCTGCAGATCTCTGTGCTTACAGGTTTTTGGTATTATTTTTTGCAACCCAAAAACTCAAATGTGGCCTTTGGGTTAGAGAACAGCAATGGGATCAAGAACTGGAGAGTTACTCTCATGGCTCAATGGATTTGCCTTGCATCACTGGTCAAATCTGTTAACCACTTTGGACCTCCCTTGTATAATCATGTTGATAACACTCCATAACCCTCACTGTGATGGGGAGTAAGATCCCCACAGTAAGACACTGTTAGGAAATACAAGCTACACGATTACTTGTCTAAGTGCACTGTAGTCCTGAGCATTTGCTGTCATTATTCATGTCTTAAAAACACAATTCCTCAAGTTTAGGCTTTTAGAGCTCTAAAGCCACCTAGACACTGTGAGAGGTTTCATAGCAGTGACTTGCCTGATCTCAGCAATGAAGCAGTAGATTTTTGGTGCAGAGCAACAGAAGTTAGTCAACACTATGATAGTATTTGTGCCCAATTCCCCAGCTAAAACTAAACCAGTACAGGTGTCCTGTATTGGCAGAGTTCTGGTGCTTTAGTAGGCACAACATAACTTGAGGCAACTTTGAGAAAGCCTTTTTCAACATGCACTTTTTCCCAATGAATCTAATTCCATTTCTTAGTTTTAAATAAAGCAGACTGAATCAACATACTTCAAAGCTTTATAAGCCTCTCTTCAGAAAAGTCATAATTATAAATGCAAATGTCAAACTTCTGCATGTGTGATTCTACTGTGATAGGTACCCAAAAAACTAAAGCACAAAGGCTTCCTGTACTAGTTCAGCTTAAGAATTACTGATAAATTGGCAGAAGAAAGCCACATAGGAAACAACAGTTTCTCCCAATATATAGCGACACAGTTCTGGTCTCAACCAAGAAGCAGCTAGACTAGAAATACTGTGACTCCCTTGTAGCGATATCCCCTGGCTGATCTCTAAGATGCACTCGGGTTTTGTTAGTCACCGAACTATTCTCCCTTCTTTTCCATGTTGTTGAGGGGTAGGAGCAGGAGAGGTAGAGCCGACTGCATGTGCAGAAGTCCTTCGGAAATGTAAGCAAATGAGAAAAGAGTAACTCCTCCCTAACTTACAGGATACTCAAAGGTGAACAACCTATGAGTTTTCTGAAATGCTCCCAGCACACATCTACCACTGGGGAAAACTTCAGTTTGACTGATCAAACTGATCGTATTTAAAACCCTCGCTCTAGCATCACGACACCCCTGCGAGGGGGCAGCCAACACCATCAAAACAGGAAGGGGCAGTTTTCCATGAAAATATCAAAACTATCAAAAATACATCTCTTCTCGGCTAGCAGCACAGAAAAAAAGGCTGCCTACAGATTTCTGACAGCTTTTTAAGACGGAATTCACAGTTTAGGGTCCCAAAATAACTTTAATCCCATGCACATTAAAAAAAACCCCCAATGCTATGACAACACAGGAAAGTTAGAAAGAGATAAGCAAATTTTGTTTAATACATTTTCACAAGAGAACACATTGCCACACCAAATTCAATACAGGCAGCTCCACACGTTTATAAACCATGAGCAGAGCCATGAAGATTAGATTATTTTTTTCCCCTTTTATTTAAAACTGAGATTCCCATGGTTCCAGGGGCTTGGATTTCTGTAAAAACAGCAAGCACTGCTAGACTCCCTCCATTGCAATCAGCTTAACTGCCAAGGAACATAAAGCAATGCAATCCCAGACTTCTCCTTTCTTCAGTTAAGTTCATTTCTGTGACCCCCTGCTGCCTTACTTTAAAAGTTGAGTTATTGCACCAAGTCCTGAGCTGGCTACCTGCTATCAGTGTAAAAACAGCAATAGTGTTTCCTAGGTACTGACAGATCTAACCTAACACTCATTTCTTGGGGAAAATATGTTACCCCACCTTGCAGAATACCAGGTGATGCACCACTAGTTTAAATGACATGCTCAAGGTCACAGGAAAAAATAATTACCAAGTCAGAGTTTGAGTTTACTTCTGTAACCCAGCCTAGTGCCTCTACTGGGTGATCATCTCTGATGAGCTGACACTAATGTCTTAATTACAATGCATATCACTTGAGTTGCATGCTTTCTCTAACTACTATTTTGACTATTATACAGATACAGTTATAAAGAGAACCAAACAAAGGAAAAACACAGCATTAAAATTTATTGCTTTTGACCAGAAGCATCAATATCCATTTTACTGCACTGGGGATCCCACTAGATCCCACATAATATTTAGTGTCACTGGTTGCCATTCTAAATCCCTTTTGCTTAGCAGGGCCCATCAGTTTAGCAGCTGATGTATAGCTGTTGGAGATTATTTGACATTTGCTGCTTCAACCTTGCCTCTTTAAATAAAACAATAATTCTTTTAATACCACTGAGATGGTTCCTCCAGGTAATACACGAATAGGTAAAGCTACCTGAATACATTCTTCAGACTTGGCATCATCTGATTTAACCACATTTGTTAAAAGGGGGGTTAAAAAAAAAGAAAGAAAAAGAGAAAAATTACAACAAGGCCGATTTTTTATCCAGGGAAAAGAACACACGGATTTATTTTATGACTGCAGGCTAAAGTCATATTAATTTTGTTCAAATTGTGTTATATGCTGGTACTAGAAGGAATTACTGCAAAAGGTTCAAATCCTAAATCAAGCACTGCTTCAAATAAGGTCATTGGTGAGAGGAGGAAATATTATGCAGATGTGTAACCCTGACTAATACACACACATAATAGAAAAGGGCTGGACCTGCACCAGTACAGCAAAGGTGGCCGGTACTAAATCACCTGCAACAATGTAACTGTCAGCTAACATTACTCAGATTTTGAAACAAAATCTGCCAAAACGTCACAATTTTTCACATTTCATGAGAGCTGCACTGAAGGCTTCATTTGCAGTAAATGAATTCTGTTCATGATATCGAGTGTGACCTTCCATTCCTCTTCTATATCTTCCCGTACACATTGCGCCATTAATCTCTGAAGCATCAACAACACTCCACAGGTGGTATTTGACATTGCCACAGTAATGCACAGCACTTAGTTTCATCATAGCTGAAAACTTAATGTTACTAAATCACAACTTCATCCAGCAATTCAAGTTTTCAGCCACAGTTGTTGAGATACTACATTGAAGAGTTAGATTGTTCCTAATTTTAATATTTCAGAGTTGAAAATATTCTTAAGCCATTTTTGGTTGGATAGGATGAAGAATTATGGTTTGGGGTTAATGAGGACATTAGACCCTCGACCACCTTCCTTACTAGTGAAAAGGGGCAAGAAATCTAAATCTAATGTAGCTTTGCATTTATACAGACAAAAGCATCTTGATCTACAAACAAAATACTTGACCTAAGTGTAACTGTTGTGGCATGCCAAGCATGCCATCAACTTAGTGCTGTAACATATCCAGCCCATGTTCTCATACACAAAAGATCTTGCAGGTCACTCAGTAACGTTGTCCTTGCCTCTAACCTGTTTCTTTTTTAAGTCATGGTGTCAAACTACTGTCAATCACTCCAAGGTTTTGAGTTTCTCTCTTCTTCACATGATAGCAAGCAGGCATTTAGTAAGATGCTGTTCATCTGCATCTACATCTGCCATTCTCTACAGCTTACTCCACCTAAACACAGGCAAGAAACATACCCATAAAAGGTGGGCAACACAATGAACTTATCCTCAAGCATACAAAACATCAAATAGCATTTATACAAAAAAGGTAGTGAGTAAGATGGCACCTGATGCATACAGAGTTTTCCTATGATGAAGGGCTACAGTTCTGCTGACAAGTAAGAGTCTAGCCCTGACCAGGCTGCCAGCACAGCTTAACATATCCCTGGTTTGCATTTGTCCAGCAAAGCTAGCATTTTAGTCTCTAAACAGGTTCTATACCTTTATAACACAACCTTCAGTATTTCTAGCCAAATGATTATGCATTCCACCTGAATAGTTGGGGAAGGAATATTGGCTTGCAATGCTTAGACAATAACTTTCTCTTTTGGACTATTGACACCTGTATGTATAACAAGCGTATATCCCCTTAAGCCATTCTGAGAAAGATTACTTTGGAAAAATCCAGAAATCACTTCTGCAGCTGCTGAAGGTGGAATTTTTTGGACCACTGCACCAACTGCAAGTCCATGAGGGAAAAGGCAGGCACAGACAACATTGCTAGGCTGCCAAACTTCAGCAAAGTGATTGAAAAGCTCCATTTTGTGGTCTTCTGGGGATGAGTTTCTCATATGGAAGGGCTAATGTCTTCAGAGGAAAGCTCCATTTTGATTCAACTTCACTCTACGTACCAATAAAAAACACTTGGCAAAAAAGTGTGGTCCAGACCACAGGACACAAGGGGATTCCATCCACTTCTGGGAGTCGTCATCTGCAGTGTGACAGTTTGGAAGCAAACCAGATCTTTTCAGAAGTGATCCACTATAGAAATTTAACCCGATCGAAATCTTCACAGGAAAACAATCTTATTTCGCTTCAGACAAAAACTCTTCTCCTGAAACTAAATAATATCTCAAAATGTACTTGTATTTCTAGCACTGATGCACAGCTGTATACTGTTGGCTCTGGCAAGCACAATACACATGAAATTCGGGAAGCTATGCTCAGCTTAGCTTCACATCAACCTAGGCTGTGTGATGGGCAATGAAAGAAGATAGCTAAGCTAACATAGAAAAACAGGTGCCATACTCAAACCAACCTCAACTAATTTGGGCCACTTTTCCATTTTAAAAAATAGTATTTTAAGGATCCCACAGAGAACTGTAATCGCTATTACAAATAGAAGTCCTTATGGTGAAGCAGTGAGTTCCAACAGACCTCTCAGACAAAATTCAATGTTTCTATTTTAAATGGACAAACTGCAGAACAGGTAAAGTCCTGAACTGCACGTGAACAGCAGCACTGGCAGAAGACTGAGGACTTAACATGTTTTCAGGGCAGGGAAAACAAAATGTGACTGCTGATTTGGAACCCTGTTTATGGCTACATTTATTGCCATTTTTGTTGTACTGTCTAAGCTTGTTCTACTGCATGAGCTTAGGGCTTCTCTTCCCATCAACTTCGAATAGGGAATTTATTACAGAAATAAGTATGGCTTTGGCCCAAGGAAACTACATACAGAACACTCAGAACACTGCTAACTGCAGGCAGCCCTACACACAAAGTGCTCACAGTATAACCCTTTAAAGAGACCACCCTACAGAGCTAATAAGCAACCACCTTAGCTATTTAAAACCACTTTAAAATATATTTCTTCTTTACAAAGCTGCAGATGATTTTCAAATCACTGATGTCAATGTCAAAAAAATATGACAGTGCAGATGTCTGTTTTGTTAGTGTCAACAGGTCCCCACTCTTTGTATGCACCTGGTAGAACACTTATTAATGGGAGATCAAGTGGATTTCAAGCCCACAAGATCAGAAAGAAAACCAGGAATAAATGATGCAGCATGTTTAGGGACCAGGCTTCCTTTCAAGCCAGTGGCAGATGAAGCAGCCTGGCTTTAGTATCTAAAAGGATCAGGTATGAAGATAGGCCCTGAGCAGCTGGAGGGGAATCCCAGTGCAGGTGGTTTTTAACCTCTGCCATAAGCTTCCAACAGAGTAAAGCAGGAGATGATAGAAATGAGTACGTAACAAGCCACTGTGCCTTGATGGCTCAAGATGAACTTAACACTGCCAGGACAGCCATATCAGCCTGAAACTGTGCCAGCTTTATTAGAGAGCACAAGCCACACTACATGCAGTGTCAGAAAGGAAACAAAATAGAGATGCGCTATAGAGATGTGCTTTCGGTAGCAGCTATGGTGAAAGATACAGAGTGCTCTGTGTTCAGCTTGAAATCTAAGCTTTCCACTTCGCCTTGCTTGGTTACTGTGTGGATCCCACAAAATTGAAAGGATTTAATACAATATCTTATTCCTGTAATTTCTTTTAATCAAAGTAATGAAACAAAAGACTAGTTCTCTAATAAAGTCTTTTCATACATACAACGTTCCAACTCAGAGAAAGTTATTTCTTTCAAGACCTTTATGTCTGCTATGCCTTGACTCCTATTCTACAGGGCTAAACTTGAAACATCTATAAAATCAGATGGAGGTACTGGCATTATCACTGTTCATATTCAGGCTTCAGAGTTCACAGGGGTTTTAGGGGAATAAAATTAAAATCAATATTTAGAACTGCCACTTATTTGGGCTGCTAATATTTATGGTACATTACTCATTTATTAGATTCAACTTTTCCCCAGGGTCTATAGGTTCCTCTTTGCCATCCCACCTGCTCATCCTACTTCTTGAGTTCTGGTTTCTCCCTCTAACTCTCATCATTGCACTCCTGCCTTACTACAAGGTCACCTCTGCCTTCCTACTTCATTAGACAGTCTTTCGGGCCACTCTCCAAATACACCTGGACCAGAACATCCAACTGATGGGTCTAGAACAGGGAAGCAGAAAGCAGCACTGCAAGTTTCTGGCTGCAGAGAGAAGAGGCTAAAATCAGCAAAAGGTAAAACCCCAAGTGGGGATTAAAAAAAGCCAGCAGCACATCAATTGAATCTTTTTTCCAGCTATTGATCAAAACATGCATATATTTAGCCTACCAATATTGCATGAGCTCCACATAGAACTAGAAAGTGTCATTCTTTCCCATTTCAATCTGGCTTGAATTTAAACTTGTGCCAATTAATCACCCCAGATGTAACAATGCCATGACAGCGGTTAAAGGAGAGGAGTTAGAAAGCCTGTGTGGTGTTCCACCACAGTACAACGTAAAGTTCAGCTGTTTGAAGTATTCCTGGTCCAGGATCAGCTAATGTGTACACTTTGTCATGGCCTCACTATCCTAATAGCTTGCAGGCAAAAACAGGCTGACGTCTTACTAGGTGCTTTGTATTTTAACAGCGTCATAGGTAACCTGGACCATTCTCCAACTTCACCCAATAAACCTCAGTACATTAGAAGGTACCAACAACTTGTGCTACTAAATACTCAGTGTTATATCAGGACACCCTGGGATTCCTATACCTAGAAGGTAATCTGGTACCCAAATTACTTTCTCATATCATTATCTTCCCTCAAGACAAATAGAGGGAAGTACTGTCTGGTGTCCCTGTGCTCCTTGTGCTTTCCCAAACTTCTTTTGCAACCATTCTTCTAGTAGGTGACACAGAGTGACCACTGAGTCAGTTCATCCCTATTTCAGGGGACACAAGCACAAGCATTTCCTACTGAGAGAAGGACCAAGTCCAGTGTCTAAAGGCAACAAGCCTATGGGCAGGCACAGCATCATCTAAACAGATGAGCACAAGCCCAGGCAGCCAAGAGGCTCTGTATATGCATGAAGTCTGATAGCTGCAAGCAGGATTTGCAGTCAAGCTCACCAGAAGTGCTGAGTGCTCTGGAGCAGCATGCTGTGCTTCAGAGAATATAGTTCTCTGGAATGTATCCTTAACTTCAATTCAATGCGGTCTGCAGCCACATGAAGTGACGCCTGACCTTTGCACCTTAGGAGAAGCAGGCACAGATGAAGAGAGGTGTTTTAATGCAGTGATCACACTGTGTGCACTCTCCACTCAAATCCCTATGGAAGCAGCTAACAATAAGTGTTGTTTCTGTAATAGTTTCATCAGAATCGGCACACAGCACTGCAGCCGACTTTGATAACACTTCCATATCCATTCACACAGCAAGAAAAATGGAGAGGAAGGAGAGGAGCTATTTCGCAGGATGTGAAAATGGAGCCTGTAGCAGTGACATACTCAAGAATTTGTTATTTTTTCTGTAGAAATATTTCACGTCATGCCTCTGACCCGTGAAAGGAGTTTAACAGGGAACATTCCAAACTGATTTTTACAGTGATTTTTTTTTCCCCCTCAGGACTGGAGCATGAAAGTAACCATGCAATTTTTGCAGCTTCTGATAAAAGAAGCTGAAATAAAAAGGCCACTATTAAACAGCTTTGTAGCAACTACACTATGCTGGAATCATCGTACATATATTAGTATAATATCGCTGCCTTCCACTTGCCTCAGTCCTAAAGCGATGAAGATTAACTGGGAAGTTACACTGGGACCTGCCTGAATCAGGGAACAGTATATTCACACGTTGCACCATGGGTTTTAATGAAGAGATATCATCTAAACGAGCACATGCCCATTTCACATCTACTTTGCACAGTACCTTTTTCTATCTGCTATACCGTCTGTATTTTATAGGTATCTCTGCAGTTCAAGTAGCACGGTGCTCATTTACCTGATACATCCTGCAGAGAAGGGTGTCAGCTGGAAATTTGCTCTGTGATTGCCATCTTGTGGCCACAGAAACCTGTCCTTCTCAGTATTTACTGCTCCAAAACAAATATATCTTGGAAAATTAGATTATTAAAGGTGAATATATTATATAAAAGGTGGATAAACTAACCTTTGTGCTCTTGCTTGAGCTGTAAGGGAGAAGTTAAGGTTTTGGCTGCCAAAAAGACAGGTTGGAGTCCTAGTAACCAAACGCCCCACATATCTGTGCACCTAAATATTGGCAAGAAAGGATTAAGGTGAGCTGCTGCCAAGGATCTCCTCCAGAGATTCAGCACATGTGCAGCAGGGGAAGGAGCCAGCTCTGCTTTCCCAAGGATATGGAAACCACCTGTGGTTGTCATCATTAATGATACCATTGAAGTCAGCAATTGACAATATGAAATACAGCTGAGGTCACATAGCAAGTCACTACCAGAAATTAACTTAGCAATTTTGACAATAAAAACCTTTAACCTTATTTCATCCCACTTGGGAAAACACACATATATTGCATGGCATTCAGCGTCTGTTGATTGAAGAAATACTAACTGCTCACCATGTTTGATGAACATATAGACTGTGTTTAAAAACCACATCTCTTCAAGTATATACATTCAGAATATATTGGCTAGGATTCACACACTGCTGCGTAGCATAACCACTATATATATATATATTTTTCATTAAAATCACCACCCATAGAATGTCTTGCCATGAGTTTAGAGCATTTCATACAGTGAGACACCACAAATCTGAAACCAAATCAGACTTTTCTGCTGTGGTTATAAAATCTATCATGGAAAACATCATTTTATCCATGCCACCAACCGAGTATTTTGATCCCTGCTCTCAGACTCATTGTGGAGTTTAGCACATCTCCAGCATGAAATATGAATACATTGCAGTTCTGACAACCACAAAACCCAGAGGCAGAAGCTTGGAAGGATTCCCAGCAAGAACTGTGAGCGAGAGAAATCGCCCAAACTCTTTAATGCTCATTAAAGGGACAAAAGTAATTTAGTCTTAAATTTCACTAACAGGTTGCAATAGAAAGGAAGCCTTAAGGCTTCCAGAGAAGAGTTGAAAGGTTAAACAAGCAAACAACAAAACCCCTATAAGCCCAACAACAACTTCTCCCTTAGAGGCTGCTCTCTGGATTGGACACCTTTCTCCATACCAAAGTTTGCTGACCCCTTTCATGGTGTTTTGGTCTTTTCCTAAAGCACCTGCAAGAGATTTTTATTTTCAGAATTCCTACTTCAGTAGGTGCTAGCAGATGCTACACAGAAAGAATCGTTTAGAAAACAACAATGAAACGACTCACTTCCATCCTAGAGACTCATTACATGGAAAGCACCAAAAGCAGATAACCAATGAGAGTTATCTTTCTTTGTTAGCTCTCCTAAGATCTGTTCTACTGCAGTGCTTGTGTCCTCTAGAGCTTCTCTAGTTTTATCCAGCTATGATAGTTCTTGTAACAAATTACACCATCTACATATCTTACTCCATCTATATCCATGTACCACTTTGCTTATAGCAAAATACCACCACTCTTCCCTATTTCATCCTCATGCTGGGAACTTTCAGTCAGTCTCTTTTAGACTGCCCTTTTCCCAAGAAATGACTGGAGAAACAGAAACGTCTTCTAGTGGTACCGAACCCTTTCAGCCAGCGAATGGCATTTGCAATCTCACAGCACAGATCAATATGTAAGTGGTTTCAGAAAGGAAAAAAACCTCATTGTTCCATCCAAGGCTCTCACATGAAGAGCATACTCATCGGCTTAATTATCTGGGGGGAGGCAGGTTATTTGTTTAAGAAAAAAAATTAACAAATAGACAGAGCTTGTTCTCTTGGGATCAGTGTCAATCCACCAAGCGCAAACCAGGAGGGCATTAGTTCTTCAGTCTCACTCTCCTTTACTTGCATCATCACCAGGAGGGAGCAGTATTCACAGTTAAGCCTACTGCAAATTGCAAATAGAGTAAGGACTCTACACACACAATGGAAGACTTTCCTCCTCACTTTAGAACTGCCTCTTTGCCTCTCAGCCTTCCCTTCCTGAACCATTCTGCTCCAACTGCTAGGATGAGCAGAGGACATTGAGCCCTCAGGTTCCCTCCTCCTTTTCTCAACATACATCTGAATAACAACAATTGATATGAAGCTCACAAAAGAGAAAGACAAAGCTTCAGCCTCACAGTTTATCCCCATCTTCTTCTAAAGCTCCTGTGTAACTGTTGAAAACCTCTAGTTTGGTCTGCAATACAAACTGTATTGCAGTACAAGCAAGTATTCATCTTCCTTATGATACTCGTAGCTTCAACACCTAGCCAAACCCACCCAATTAGTGCATCTCCTTCCTACAGCACAAATACTTCCATATCAGACCGAATTTGTTCTCAGACAAAAGGCAGCACAACATTAAGTGTGAATTTGGCTCATTGTGAAAAAGAAACTCAACTGTAAAAGAAAATAACAAAGCTTTGCAGTACATTAGAGAAAAGTGAAGAAAAGCTGTATTAAGAAAAGCAAGTAGTAACAGATGTAATAATAAAAACCACTTAATTCTACACCAGATCTCACTACAGTTGTGCCTCAAATACAGCAGCAAAAGGCAAGGGGAGCCTGAGGCTGTCCCCAAGCTCTAGCTCCCTGCACCCAAGCAGCCCCCAGCTCTGCACACACAGGCAGCAGCCAGTAGCTCTGCTGCCTAAACAGTGTGGGGTGCTGCTTTAATCTTTAAAGCTTTCTTTCAGTGGTCTAAAACAAAGCACTTCTTAAGGTAGTCAGAGCTCGGATCCACTAGCCAAGAGAATGAAGTTAAAAGGGGGCTATGGACAATCCCACATCTTTGCAGAGCAGGCTCTTTCTTCCAGCCTTGGAGCCTCCTCCCCTCAGCTGCTCTGGTTCTCCAGATAAAACTCCTTTCAGTTCCCTGAGAGCATGAGCAGCACCATACCTATCCCAGCATCACCTGTCCCCAGAGTTCCTCTCCTCCCCAGGGATCAGGCTGCTCCTTCTGTTCTCTGGCACAACCCAGGGAGGGCAAAGAATCTTCCTTGCTGCTGCCCAGTCACTCCCTTCCTAAAGGAAACCACACACAAACAGCAAAGCAAATAAAGCAGATATCTTCCATCAAAGCCCTATTCAGAAAGGTCCCCCCAGTTTCAAGGAAACCAAGGGCTCCAAGTTGAAAGTAATAACTAAAATGTAAAATCAATGTTTGGAGGCTGCAGACAGTTGGGATCAGAGCAAACACCATCCTCCAGCACCATATCTGCTTTATCCCCGAGGAACAGAAATCTGGCAATTATGTCTCAGTCTTTAAGCAATAGAGCATTAAGGGGTCAGAAACAGGGCAATGCAGCAGCAGCAGACTGGTGAATCCCCAGCCCCATTCACAATAGAGACAATACAACATCTGGAGGATTTACCCCATATAAGCAATGAATACAGAACAATTGAAGCAATGATAATTGTTTAAATAAGATAACGCTAAGGTTTCCCTCTGTGGAACCACACAAATCATAGGCTGTCTTTCTCAAGGACATTCAAAATGCAATAATAAAGCCTCTATGTAAGATAAAAACTAAAACAGGATTAGCAGTGTCCAGTACACATGGTATATTCCAAAATGAATGCAAGCAACACGAACAGTAAAAGAAATCCTGAACACAGACATAAACATAACTTTTCTTTTAGTTTCAAGAGGTCCAGAAACAGAAGAAATGAACCTTTTCATCTATATATCCCATTCCAAATGAGGCCTCAGAGACAAGTTCAAAGGAGGTTGGGGGGGGTACATTCTGTATATTTTTTCCTTGGAAGTTTTATTCCCCTCTCACAAGAGCCAGACCAGCAGCTCAGCACATGATTTCAGCAGTTACTGGGATCTGGAGCAAAGGCTATTCACAAAAACCTTCTCCTCATGCTTCCTCTGCTCCAGAGCAGGGTTCTTCCCACAGGACCTAGACCTCCACAAACTTCTTCAATGCGAGTACTTGCCTTGGGCTGCAGTCCTTCAGGCACAGACTGCTCCAGGGTCCCTGCAGGGTCATAAGTCCTGCCAGGGTTTTTTTTCCTCCTTAAATACATTATCCCAGGTGGGCTACAACCACTACCAACAGGCTCAGCCTTGTCTGGAGGCAAGTGCATTGTGAAGCCATCTGGCACTGGCTCCATCAGACATGGTAGAGGCCTCTAGCAGCATCTCACAGAAGCCACCCCTGTAAGTCTCTGCTAACAAAAGCTTGAAACACAAACCCAGCACAAGACCTGATCATTTATGTCTGATTTCAGTAAACACATGTAAACCCCACCCTGTAAAAATTCATTGAGTTTTCACAGAAGACGCAATTAAATTGTCCTGTAGGTGCCCTAATAGCATCCTTGGAACCAAACTTATCAGCCGACCAAAGTGACGAGTCCTAGTGCAGTGACACAGATAAGGGAAGACAGCTCAACTGGGGCTGATTGAGATAAAGACACTTGTGCTACACAATCCAGCGGCTAAGGTAGATGAACTGAACTGCCCTCTGCAGCCATCAGGATCTCTGTCGAATGCAGGAGTCTAGGCAGCTGTCTTGGACTAGACACCTAAAGCTAGGTTAGATTAATCTTAGTTGAAGTGCTTCAGTATCATTTAAAATCTTCAGGGGGAGGGGGAAAAGCACCAATTTCCTTTTAGTTCGAAGGGGAAAGCAAACTAAACATCTTTCCTAATGAACTCCAAGTATTCTGTTAGTGCTTATTGTTGCTGCTACCAATGCATCCCATCAAAGTACTTACTTTAATTGGCTTTTTGTGATGTGACCAGTTTGTTTCTGCAGGTCTTTGACACATCAGCATAAAACATGAACTGCAGTGCTTGAGAGCCAGGTTGTTGTAAATCACCAAAGTGACCAAGTGTCTTCTTGAAACTACTTAAATGGCTTTTTTTTCCTGATCTCAGCATCCATAATACCACTTGATAACATTCTCTTTGATCAGCCTTTTAACTGCCACAACTTCATATTAGTTTAAATTCTGTGTAGGATAGAAGTCTACACAGAATTTTGTTAGCTAGTTAAATTAGAACTACTTTGCCACGACTATATTAAATCTCAAAAGACTGGGCTGCTCCTGGTTTCACTTGCATAGCCCAGCAGTAATTAAAGCATGTTTCCTCTCAGATGCGAGCTGCATTATAAAAAATAAATGCAATCTTAATATATGAATTAACACAGCTAAAGCTTATGTATTCTTAGAGATGTGGCCAATCTATTGATACCTAATGTGGTCAAAGGAAAGCATCACATGTACTTTCTGCAAGGGTTAAAAATTCAGAATACAAAACTGAAAGCAGATAGCATGACACAGCAGACAAAATGAGAGAATGAGCAGCACAATCACAAATGCCAGCTGAAATGAGAAATAAAAGGGAAATTAGAAAGAAATCCAAGGAAAAGATCTAACGGCCTCTATTCAGGGTCAATTTATGGTCTGACCCTCTTGTTTACATGGTCTGATGGATCCGCGTTCAGGGGCACGGTGTTGCTTTTATTTCACATCTGACAATGCCTCAAGCGCCATTTGCTATTAAATTATCAACATGCAAAGGAGTCTGGGCAGATTTCACAGTAGGAAATCACTTTTGGTAGGTCAATATTGTCTCAAATGCTCTGAGCAGCCATAAAATGATCACTAGTTGTTCCAAAAACAGGATTTTCCCAAATTTCTCTAGAAGATTATAGTAGCTTCCTTTTGTCTGAGTGGAAAAATACAAACAGCAAGACACAAAAACCAAAGCCACAAATCACATAACGGGGATGGGAAAGTGGTTGGGTTTGGCTTTTTTTTATTCCCCCTCTTTCTACATGCTGCAGCATCCTGATTCCAAACAGATTTTCAGTGGAAAGTAAACATTTGTCTAAAATTCATTAAGATAAACAAGAACAGACGAGTGCCATCATGTGGTACCAAGGTGTGTAAAACTCATTTATTATCTTTAAATGCAGAGCATTTTTAAATACAAACACATCCACATGGTAAAAAAACTAACAATTATAAATCTGTAAATACATCCCAGCAATCCTTTGAATTAAGAATGTCATAAACTTCAGGAATATCAGCCCACAATTAATTGAGGGTGACCCTTTTTAAATGATGTTACATTAAAGATAAAGATATGATTGAAAGCTTCTGATGCATCCATTATTAATGGAAAATATTCATAGTTCAAGAAAATTACATATATTAGGAATGGAAAATGGAACTGATAATTGGAAGGAATAAACCCAAATATCTAGGGATAGTAGTACCCCATGCTCAAACAGAAACCGTGCTTCAATGCACGGCCATGCAGTACTGAAGAAGAAATAATTGTAACTGAAGAGCATCACAAGTCTGTTGCCTAATGGGAGATGTGTCAAAATCACCTCACCAGAAATGAATGCAACAAGCAGAGTTATACAGTCAAATTGGCTCTTTGCAGGATTAAGATGTGCCTCCCTAGGAAAAGGCACCTTCCATCAGTGCTATCCACACACTAACAAGTAGTTTTATGTACTTACTAAGCTCTTGAAATCTACAAAAATTAGAACTCTTTGGTTTAATGACCAGGCAGGTCTTAACAGTTGACAGCACCCTCAGTTCCTTACATCATATTTCTTAAGAAAAAAAAGCTTCAAGGGAAGAATAACAACGCCACTAACATAAACTGTCTTGGCCCTGTTGATGTTCACCTTCAGCAAACTCCTTTAGTTCACCCAAGCACATATACTGCAGGAGACTGCAATACTATGGCAATGGGAAGTTTCATGCATTTTCTCCCAAGTGTCCCCACTGCACCACAGTCAAGCAGCATCACCAGCGCAGGAGCTACAGACGCATCCACACTCACATAAAGGTCTTGATTTGAGAAATGCATCAAACTGAAAAGAAATACCATTTTTCCCGTGGCATTTGAGAAGGATGCTAAATGCAGGCTCCGAGTACTCACTTCAATGATAGCAAGAATCCAGGAGTGCTGCCTGCAGGCTAAACCAGGAATGAAACTCCAGTTGCTTTTGTAGCCAACCTGTGACATTTTCAAGGAAGATTACTCCATATAAACAGAAAAAATTGGGATTTAATGTTCCTAGTTCTACTTTTCCATCTCACAATTGCTTTAAATAAGCCTCCTGAATTTCCCTTTCTGCTTCAGTTTGACAAGCTCAAAAATGCTGACTGCACAGTGTTGCAGAAATGTGCCACCCTCCCAATCCATCACTGGCTTCAGAATATTTCATCATGAAGTGCAACTTGTTTTTCCTGCAGATTTTTATCCAAAGAGACAATAATCCAGAAACTGTGCTGAGCAGGTACCTCTCTACAGAGACTAGAAAGCCTTAGTTGTGCACATAACTGACCATGAGCAACTCAAACTTTGAAGAGATTTTAAATGGGAAAACATAGTATTGAATAAAAATAATGAAAAAGCAAACACATTTCAAGTTTAATCTTTTAGGGTTTTTTTTCCTCCACTACTCCAGTTTAGGCTTTGCATTCCTGTTGGAACCCCTCCTGTGACAGGAAGCCATAGCATAATTATTTCCTTTATAAACCCATCAAGCTTTATCTTAAAACCAGCTGAGACTTTTTCTTCCCACAACTCCAACAGGAATTTGTCTATAAAGAGTGATATGCAGAAATACTTCTTTTTTTGCACCATCACTCCTCTTCCGTTTGGGCACTGTGTTCCCTTTTCTTTATTTCCTCTTCTCAGAGTATTTTACAATAAGATTCCCTGGACTAGTCCATCTAGAGCTCATGATGCCAAAGGTTACCTGCAATCCGTTATATAATTAGTCCCTCAGGTTCCATTTCCTTGCCCTAATTCCTAATGTTAATACATAGATATTGCTGGATAATCACTTTCCCCTGACCTTAGCCAGAACCTAGCCAGGTTGTGCACTGTATTTTTTCTATATAGCCTAATGATTTATTCTTTTTAATGGTTCAAACACCCACTTTTCACTCTGTACTCTATTACCACCTACACTATAACAGTACTTAAGGCAGCACTACTGGTACAGCCAAATAAATTACATTCATGGAATCCTTTCTGGAAGTGACTATCGATGCTAGTCTGGAATGACACTATGCTACTCTCCCTGAAAAGGAAGATAACTGCTCAACAGCAAAGATGAGAGCATCTCTTTCATTAGTCAATTACTGTCCTGTAAAGACACAATACTGCAAGGCCCCTTCAAGGCAGTAAGGCACTCTAGATGGTGAGCAGAAAATACAAATAGGTATATGAAGAAGCAGCACGCAACAGTAACAAATATGTAATGATTTATCAAACAATTTTCCAGAGAGATTATACTTGGGGCAACTAATTTTAACTGCAAGAAACAAAAAGTGCTACTTGAAGGCATTAGAATATTGCTTGCCTGCTTATTTCAAAACTAAGATGCTGATGTGAAGATTTTCCAGTAGCAGTTTTGCATTGGTAAAGACTGAGAGAACAAACCAGAAGCAAGCAGCTCCCACTGATGAAAAATGCTGCTATTTCAGAACAAGCCTCATGGAGAAAAGGTAGACTGAAGACACAGCAGCTCTCTGCCCAGTGTTAGAAAACACTTGTAGTGCTAAAATTAATGACATTTAGTTGTTTTATTAACCTGTGTTTACACTGGTTGTGAAAATGCCAGTGTTTTCCTAGGTGTGCTGCCCTTTTCAAAGGCTTTATTGTTATTAACTTGTTACACCCCAGTGATTCAAAGCCCTAACTTTCTGCTCCTGTCATATTTACTATTTTATAATCTTTAAAAGAAAAAGGAAAGAAAGGCTATAGAAGCCTATAAAATATTATTTACTCAAGAAGTGAATAGTTTCTTTCAAGCAGCCACTACCCATCTTCCATACAAATGGGAATGACAATGTCTAAGAAACCTTCCCACAATTCTTCTGGAAAAGGCAGCATTTCTGTGAACAATAACTACCTCCAATGTCACTTTTTATGGGAATAGGAAAAAATTTTGATTACCTTTTTTTTTTCCTTAAGAAGATAAGAGAACACATGTGCCAGTGGCTATACCATGCATCAGTACAAGAACATGGTACAGCACTGAAGCCCGTACACTTGATTTCAGACTTAATCAACTATGACATGAAACAGCAAATAAAACCAACAAATTACATGGAGGGGAAAAATGTTGAAAGATTGATATTCCAATCTCACAGGTAATGTACTAACACATCAAAGAGGAAAGACCACAGGGGATCTTTTCTCATCCATACAAATACCTACTTAACACCAACAGCAAAAAAATACCCCAGCAAGCAAGTTGCAATCTAGACAGCATTTTCCTGCGAGATTTAGCCTGCAGCACAGGGGATACAGACAGTATCTGTAGGACATACCACCAATAAAATGCACAGGCAGGTTACTCCTGCGATACATGCCATTCCCTACTACTCTGTGCTGTGAGGTGTCATGAGGTGAGAAGCCCCAGGCACCAGCCTGTGGTTACTGTTTCCTATCTTTACACAAGCCTGGGGTACAGGCAAGCTGTGGACCCATGAGACTGACAATGCTTCCATGGCCAGATGCTCCATCACTCTTCCGAACTCAGTCAAGACAAAGACTACTTTGGATACTGGAAGTACAAAGCTGAACTCTGAGTGCACAGATGTTCATCCCATTATTTATCAATACTCATAAGTTTTTATTCAAGCTCTTCGCACAGGCTGGATATAAACACTTCCTATTTACCTGTGATCTCTGTGTCCTGCCAGCCACTGCAAAACAAAGTTTAACCCCAAACTCCTACACAACAGATTTGTTTTTAATGCAAGTTAATGCTATCAGGTTAATGGGGGCAAGGTAAAGTACTTCATTTCTCTAAATTTCAACTTTATTATGTGTGTAAAAGGAGCACTCAGGTGTGTAAAGAGGAAGAAATACATACAGGTGAGAGGAAATGCAATACAATTAGTGAAAACATTTGCTCCTGATACAATTATGTGGGTTGACAAAGTGAGACCAGTTTCATGATTTGTTCCTTTGGAGTCATTAAACTTTTTCCCCAGCAGATGGCACACTGAGTTTTGCTGAATTTAACGACCACGCTCCAGGAGAGCTCTCTTCTTCAATACACTGATGTGTTACTATTTTTTCCTCACCAAGCATATTCATGATCCAGTAAGGACAGCAGTCTATTCAAATTCTTAACACAGAAAAGACACTGGTTGAGCTAAGTTAGAGATGCAAGCTCTAGGAAGTCTTGAGCTCCTCTAGCTCCTTGAGGAGAGAAAAGCTGCCACCCATCAGCCATGTGCAGGTCCCTTCAACAGAGCTTGAGACCTGAATTTGTAACTGCACAACACAGCCACGACAGAAGGTCCTATCAGGACAGTATTGCTCTATTAGTAATAAATCACAAGTTAAACACTTGCCAGATCTGAGGATTTAGATCAGGAACATGGAGTTATTTTACCTAAATAATTTCTTTATTCAACAAATGAAGATTCCCGAGTTCTGAACAGTTTTATCTTTAAGAAGTAAAAAAGATGATTGTGACAGGCTAAAGCAGGCTTACTTTCCTGGTGTTCTTCAGAAAGGATATCCTGCATGACTGATCAGAGCTTTGCTCAATTCTCAAAGCAATTTACTAGAACTGAGAACAGAACGTTTGGTAGAGCAAGTTGTTCAGTCCTGGATGATTACTTCTTATTCCAAAACAATTACAATAAAGGGAAAATGTGTTATGTTCCTGTAAAATTATGACTCTTTCCAAATAGCAGCAGAGAAACACATAGGTACAAAATCACAGCAACAGAACCCACTAAAGAAAACAGACTAAGTCCATACTGTGCCAAGAAATACCTAATTAAAACTCATTGAGTCCTTTACTTTCAGTATTTTTTTGTTAAGGGCTATATAAAATAGGATATATTCCCTCTGGTAACAGGAAATGTGCTTTTCCCCCCCTGTTCTGTGTTATTAGCTCCAGGTACATGCAGGTTTGAAGTAGCTGGTTCAATGCTGAGCCATGATACAGGCAGTGCAGATACTGACTGGAATTATGACTCCAGTAGATTATCAGATCAAAGGAAATGCAAAGCCATTGCTTTTCACTGCACTTGTTCCATTGACCCAGGACATCTTCCCAGCTCTGGAAACAAGGACTTCTTAATTGAAAAGCTCTGGGTTGCGTTCCTCATACCATTGCAAACAGAGGAAGGAAAACAGCCTCAATTTTCAGAGGTTTCTGCAACTGTAAATGGAGCCTATCTGGAAAATTAAGATTTCATCAGCTTCTGTTTGAGGAAGGAAAGCGAAGGATAAATTCATTTCAGTCTCTGATAAAGTTATTGCATGCAATGAAATGAAATACAGTAAAAATCATTAAGCAATCTGAGATGATGTGAAGAGGCACAGAGAGGTTTGAACTCGAGGTTTTCATTCAGCCACTCAAATAGGCAGCAGAGGTTTAATCTTGACAAAAAAAAAAAAAAGATTACTTTTGAATACTTACTAAGCCAGCAGAACATTATAAATACTTGAAGTCACATTACCAACACATCAACACTTAAATCCTATTCTGCATTACAGGTGCTTGACACAACTCCTGAGCCCCTTATTTCCCTAACACTCTCATCTGGAGAATCCTTACCTACATAGAAAACACAGGGAAAGTGCGACTTAAAGAAAATACAGTCTGTGATGCTTATGGATTTATAAGAATCAAGAACAGGAGATTTACCTTTGTATGAGAATGTCATTGAATCCTAAGAATGGATGCCAGCACTCCCACGTATTTGCTGACACCAGGTTCCTTCAGTGGAAGGTGTTCATACATGGTAGCAGGATTATAAACAAGTTTGTGAAGGGGTACATTGAACTTGCTCCTTTTCACTGAGTTCCTCTGCTTAACAATCTCTTCAACAGAGCTTGCAGCCATCACGCGTACCTGTGCCTTCACCCCACCAAAACACCTCATCTGCAAGTGACTGAACTTACAGTATTTCAGCCCACAGGGCGTTGGTTGTTCTCAAGGCTTCCTGAAGATGCTGAATGTTTGCAAAAATCCCTTTACTGAAAGACAAAAGGCCACATTCCTCCACAGCACAGAGGCGTAAATGACAACAAAGCACAAGAGCAAATAAAACAAAGTACAAGAAAGACAGAAAAGGAGCAAACTCTGAGGATAAATGGATATTGTAACATCTGTGTTCCTCTCATATTTACATCTCTGGGCAAAGACTGCCAGCAAGGCAGCTAATTAGTGTAAAATCTGGTGAGCATCTTTTGGATGATGAGTCTACCTGTCTGCTAAAGAACAAAATGAGCTGTATTTTGCAGATTGGAATGAGCAGCCATTAGGTGGTGATTATTTTCTGTCTGCCAACTACAAACTATCTCCAGGATCTAAAAATATTTGGAGTCCTTACCTTACCCTTTGGACTAGCTCTAAACTACCTGCCCTGCCTCAGCACATTCAGTCCAGCAACGAACTTGGCTTTGCAAGTCAGGAGGTGCTACAGACCAGTACTTGTAGAAGCATTCAGCTTTACAGGGGTTTTCTTTCTCAACCAGGCATATCTATATCTAAATTAATGAGGTGTCATTTAAGTGCTGCTAGTTGAATATTAAAGTAAAACATCTGCTTTTGCAGCCCATTTGTACAGAGGAGCACATGTCAGGTTATTGTAGTTTATATGCTAGCCATGTACAAAACCAATTACTTTCAAATGAAGCTGACATCATTTGCCCTCCTGTACTGAAGCTGTTCATCAGACGTCTTACCTTTGCCATGTATTCTCTCTGCCATGATTCTCTCTGAATTAATCTGCTAGGTCACGGAACCCGCTCATTTTAAATTCCTGAGAAGATTGTTGCATCTTTTTAACCCTCTTCCACACTCTTCAAATGACTTTAGAGCCTCACTCATGGCTAAACAGCAGAATAGATTAATTTACCACCTTGGAATGGAAAACAAAGCTGGAGAAGCTGGATTTGCTTTAGCAAAAATATAACCTTGCAAACCTTTTTAGGGCAAACAACTTTTTGCTTTGTGCTTACCTACTGTCTACAGCAAAAGGAGCCTGGCCTATGGCTGGGTTTGCAGATGCCATCTTAATACACAGTGAAAATAGACAGGCTTTAATTGGGAGAAGTTGAGAATAGATTTGTGTGTACATGCATACAAACAAGATGAGCCCCAGGTAAAACAGAAGGCAGAACAAAAGAGAAAAGGAAAAATCCAGTCCCTTGAACACCCTTCTTCTCCCAGCTGAGCCAAGCAGTCATGCTGAGGTCTCCCACACATGACCCAAATGTACATCACTCCTGCTCTCCCCCAGTGTCCCCATTAAAAACCTGAATTTTGCTTGAACACCAGAAAACCTGGGGACAGCCCTAGTACAGATACGCAGGCCTGGGACTACTTTTAGGATTTAAAAACATTCCCACTTCGGTGCCATCACTAAAACAGCTGCAAAGAGACATTACAGCCATGTGTTTAGGGGGAGAGGCTGTTCAGGCTTCCCATCACTAGTAGCAGTGCAGGAGGTTATTGAAGATTTACTTCAAGCTCCAGTCCCTGATTACAATTCACATCCTGAGCTGTAGGAGCTTTTCAAAGCTGTAAATTTTACTTAAGGTGCAGCAACTCAGTCTTTGCCTTTATCCCACTTGGGCTCGTTATATTAAAAAGTGAGGTTGGAAAGAAAAGATGTAGGGGGAAAAAAAAAAAAGCACTTATCATGATGAAAAGGAATTAACCCTGAAAATGAGTTTTCTCCAGCAGGAACAGGAGACCCAGCGCCCCTTGGTAGGGCTGCCAGACCAGGGAAACCCAACCCTACAGGGAGCTACGAACCAGGACAGCACACGTGATCATAACGGAACACAATAGTGAGGATGGCCAAAGGAGGACTCCATCCAGCCTCACCACTCCACACTGATCAGAAATGCTGTATCATGGCAGAAATTCTGCCACATGATCTAATAACTACTTATATTTGACCAGAGTCCCAGGGGCAATTTTCCCCGCTGGCTCTTAGTCTGTGGGAGCAAAGGACAACCGTTCGTGCCCTTCTTACTGTGCCCGGGCGGGAGGGGACAACGCAGACGGTTCGCACATTGGAGATTGTGCGCCCGGACAGGCGAAGTGAATAGAGCACGAACAGATGGCCTCTGCTCCCACAGACGAAGAGCCAGCAGAGAATCGTGCACCTGGCACTCTGGGGCAGAATGTTCCCTTCGCAATGATGCCACCTGCATTGCTCTCGCTCCTCGTTTTCCCACCTCAAAGACAAATTGTTTGCAGGTCTGCGGCGTCCGGTCCCGGCCGAGCGCAGTGAATAGAGCACGAACGGTCGGCCTCTGCTCCCACAGACGAAGAGCCAGCAGAGAACCGTGCACCTGGCACTCT
>WYDI02005696.1:0-11356 GCA_009867235.2 Psittacus erithacus
CAGCGTCTCAGGCCAATATCGACTGACGCCGCTCGGACGTGGAGAGCTCGAGGCCCCGCTCCAACCCCTCTGAGCACTGGACCCAACAACCATCGCGGGTGCCTGCAAAACCACCTCGCCAGCCACTGAAGCGCCCCCCCCGCCCGCCTCCACCACCGGTCCCATGGCTCTCCCACTCAGCTGATCGGGTGCTGCAGAACCAGCGCAGCAGCCTCGACGACTATGAGACTGAGGAACCACCCCCCCGGCCCCCAGAGCCACTGCCCCGAACGAGGTTCTGAGGCAGCTCCATGAGGCTACAGATTTGGGGTACACTAAAAACACCCCGTAAAGCCAAGCCATAAATAAAACTTGGAGCAGCACAAAGCTGCTAGCAGGCCACAACGGAGACGCTCTGCTCTGGTTTAGGCTGGAATGCAGTTAATTTTCTTCCCAGTCGCCTGGATGGTACTGAGTTTTGGAACTAAACCGATGTTGGTATCACACCCATTCTTTAGCTACAGCTGACCACTGCTTGCATTGGTGCAAGAACTACTCTGTTCTGGGTGAAAAACGTAAGCCACAATTGTGGTTTAACCCCAGCTGGCAACTGAGCACCAGGCAGCCACTCACTGACTGCCCCTCTCCTGCTCCTAAGTTTTTTTCCATCTTGCAGCAAACACAGGGCAATAGTTTTATGTTGCCCGAGCGCCTCTGCGGACATGGGCTACTGTCGGGACACGCTCTGTGGGTCTCCGACCTCATTTGAAAGTGAATGAATTGTCTGGGGTGTAGAGCTCTATTGTGGGGTGTACAGCACAGCCAGGCTCACAAATTCCGTTACAAAGTGCCTCATGAGCAAAATCCAATTTTGATTTGTATTGTTGGGTTTTGTTGGGTTTGGTTTGGTTTTGGTTTGGGGTTTCTTGTTTGTGGGTTTTTATTTGTCTGGTTTTTGGTTTGGTGGGTTTGGGGTTTTTTTGGAGGGAGTTGGGGGGGTTGATTTTTTGGAGTGGGTGTGGTTTTGGGCTTGGGAGGTATCACAGGGATTGTCCAGTCCAACCTTTCTTGGCAAAAGCACAGTCTAAACCGGATGGCCCAACACAAACCTTAAAATTGTCCAATGTTGGGGAATCTGCCACTTCCAGAGTGTCTTGAGCTCAAGGGAACCTGAGGTGTGTAAGCAGGCACAGATCCTCAGTGTTGGTAGGTCTTTTACAGAGCTTGCCCAGAGGAGTTTAATGTCTAGCAATAGATTTCTGTCCTTTCTTTGCATACTTGCAGTTCATGAGAGATTTCTTGCAAATCTCTTGCAAAAGTCTTGCAAATTTCTCTTTCAGTGACAGTATCTGTGTCTTTGAATGGTGAATATCAGGAATGTCCTAGCCCTTCTGTCTTCTCACTGTATTTAATGAACTAAAATTCTGTGTTAAAAGAGGAACTTTTTTCCATCCAACCAATTCTGTCCCCTTTTCATTAATTTATTTTTATTAATTCTGTCCACTTTTCAGTATCACATAATAGAAAAAATAGTGTTTCTTTCTGTGAAGGTGTCTTTTGTGAAGGTACTTCATTTAGAGCAGTCAAACAAAGTACGAAAACTTCAACTGCCCAAGCACCTAATTTTTCACAGGCCTTCTAAGCATCCTTTCTCACTGTGCCTTTGGCAAACTGACGTTACTTAATCTTAACTCCTCTCCACAGCTGCTAAAGGACACCTTGATGATTTGGTTGTCTCATGGTATCATGTAATTAAATAGGGGAAAAGTGTATTTTACTGTAACAGTTCCTGCCTGGATAAATACTGGTTTATAGTAGTGAACCTCTTCATTTTGAATGTCAGACTTCACTTCCCAAAGTATGAAGAGATCTAAGAACTGTACACATGGATGAATTATTTAATGTTAAGTCCAAGGTTGCCAGATTTGATTCGAGATTTTACTGATTTAACATCTACTTTGGTCTGGATGATATAAATTGAGTGCCTCCAACAGGAAATCATGATGAAGACTTACATACATGTGCAGAGTTGTGTGAAAGAAGAGCATATGGTTCACAGAAATCCTTGCAGGGTGAATGCGCAAGCAGTTTGGTTTTGATAGGTGGTTAGATGTGGGATGGATGATTTTAGGTACAATGTCTGTGCTGTCATGTTGCTCTGAGAATGAGATGATTTGTTTTATGGTTGTTAAACCACAGCAGTGATAGATGAGGCCTCTGGTGGGGCATGTGAGATATTATCAGATTTCCTAAATTATCTTGCCATTGCATCTATTTGATTAGCCATTCAGAAGCTTAAGTTCTTGGATCTAAAACTCTGGAATTAATTACCCTTGTTTAACGTTTATCACACTGGAACAGATTAACCGTCCTTTGAAGCAGACTGTTTCCATACTGATACATTACTCAAGGTTAATTTAGGCTTACCAAAATTTTATTACATAAAACTTCATAGGCCATTAATAAAGGCTTTCTGGGTCAGTAGCAGTCTCAGAGATTTCCTTCAAAGCAGTAAAGTGCTCTCAGTAAACTGCTCTTGTTTATTTTGCGTCTGCAATAGCTTTTGATGGTGTTCTGTTTGCTCATGGAAGGTACTCCTGACCAGTGCTAGCAGGGAGCATGTTTCCAGCACTCAGAAATGAGGGCACACGGGATGGTGATTCACAATCCCACACCTGCATAAGAAATGTGCATACATGTATTTCAGGCATACGTACAAACATTAAAACATGGGTTTTATGAGCAAAGTGACAGTGTGAATGTTTGTGGTCGCAGCTATTGTGCCCTTATTTCAAAATACACTCCTTTTGTCTGGCACATGTGCTATTCCTAGCTAAATGAAATAATGCTCTCGTACAGAAATACCTTAGAATGCGTGGTTTCATTCCTCTGCTTCCCCTCCCTTCCTTCTTCAAAAATAATGTTTGCGCACAGTTTCATGGGAAAAGAAACTCACAACTTTGTGAACTTAAGTATCTTCACTTGTAGGTTGCGTTCAACTTTTCCCACACATCCTCAGACATGCTGTTCTTAGTTGAGAAGAAATGAAGACAGAAAGTAAGTTTTAATTCACACAATGTGTTACATTAAGTGAAGCAGCCCCTACTCCTATGCTCAGTCTTTTATCTCATTCATTTTTTTATACTCTTAATAGTACCTGTTTGAGTCAATGGCCAGAGTTTTATTAAAACTCCATAGGAGTTTTGCCAGTGACATCAAATGGCCAGGACTTTGTCATGCACTTTTCTACTCACTGTACGTGAAATAGAAGTCTGTAGCTGGTTTCCAAAGCTGGGATTTTTCATTTGTTCAGAACCATAGACAATTGTGGACTGACTCAACATGGTCATAGACAAATGCAGCGGTGTTTTAGTCAGTGATCCTGTTCCAGATCCTTAGCTTGCCCACTTGAAAATACCTGTGTTAAGTATTCATCAGACAAAAATCACTGCATTAAGTGCATTAAGCCACTTAAATCTGTCAAATGTGAGAAATCATTTTACCAACATGATTCAGCATCTGAATTTGGCTATGTATTGCAGTGACACATTGCGCCACAAATCTTGTTTCTCAAATATGTACCAAATGATGTAAAATTCATAGGGCAAGGCACCTGGCAACCATCTTGAAAGTGTCAAGGCGCATTTGATACTAATTTTAGAGCTCTTAACTGTTCTACTGTGTAAAACTGAGTATCACCATCTTCATATTCTATGTGCATATGTGCTGGCAAATATAAAATTTGTATTTGGACTGCACACCTGTCTGTGGGAGACAATGGACTATGGCCATATTTTTGAAATTAGAAACAACACGCTTAGTGTTCATACGAGCATCTCTCAGAAGAGCATATTGCTGACAGCTGTTGTATTCCCTAGGTACTAAAATGTTAAAAGAAGCTATATTTAGATTCCTTTTAATAAATAATCAGAGGGGTTGTAGTTTGTGACATAACTTTAAACTGTAAAACCAAATGATAAATTGGGGTTGATTCTCTGGAGCGTCCGCTCAAGAAAAAGGACGTTTAATATTCAACATGCTCAATTATGTTGACCTCGTTAGCTGAAACCCTGCTTAATGAGTATATTGATCTTACAAAAGAAAGGAGATAATAATTGAAATTGATAAAATTAGGTGAACATTCTACTCATACATTGAACAGTAAATAGACTTTCAGAGCTGGAACGCGTGCGAACTGGAGAAAAACGGACAAAGTGGATGCTTATGTAGGCTGTTTCTTTTTCAGTGACAAGGAGCTCACTGAAGCCAGCAAAGCCAGGAATTAGTCCTTGGAAATAAATACCAAGCACCTGGCTACGCCTAGAATCATGGTTCTTCCTTCCCATCCCCAAAGAACCCAAGATCTGGAGAAATTTTTACATTCTCCAAATGGAGGCATATGATAGGAGCTGAGTGGGCATGCAAGCGCACACACACAGGGTTCAGTTTATACCTTGGAAGTGTTGGTATGCATTTTAAAAAAACCCAGCCAACCAACCAACCAAACAAACCCGCACCACCAAAAACAACCCCCAATTTGCCGTTCACTACAATCTTGGGAATGTGTTCTATGGTCTTTTCAGCTGAGGGCTAGTGTCAGTAGCTCTCTTTAAAATGTACCTCTAGTCATCCAAAACCAGAAATACAGCAGAGTAGGAATGAAACTAAATCCCTGTGGCAGCATGTTTGTTACTCTCATGCCTAAGCATCTCGTTTGTTGTGGCTTTGCTCATTAGAGCTACTGTCGCTTTCTAGACAGCTCTACAGCCTGCCTCTTCCACAGTCATCACTCTTCCAGAAGTATTTGCAGAGGCAGAATCATCTTAGAAGTGGTAGTAGTGTGTATTCACAACAGAAATGAAGCAAAAAAATAACTTCATCATAGAGGTATGACAGCAAGATACATCCAAAGTGAAGCTGATTCTGTTTCAGGAGAGCATTTATTATGTCTTTGGTCTGCATGCTTCTCATTTTTCTGCGTACTACAATCATTCACATCATTGTGATACTGAAGGAGGTTTATGCAGGAATATTTTTTTGGTAGTATTGTTTTAGTACTAGTGCTGGAAATGGGTGAGAAAATGAAATTAGGAACAGCATTTTTTCTTTTATCTGCGTGAACTCTAAAATCCGGTTGATTCTGTTCATAGTTCTAAAACATAGCTGCTCTCCTGTGGATATCATGATTAAACTCTCTAGGCTGCTGTATCACAGTATCGAATGAAATTAATTGTAGTCACATATTATTAATAATTTGTCATAATAGTCGTACCCAAAATAGCCAAAACAACTCTTCACTGTGAAAAGTTTGGCAGCTGTAACACCCATGGAAAGGTCTCAGGGCAAATGGAAGAAAGAGGCTTGATTATTCTCCATTCTGCATTACACTACATATCAATATCTTTTCTATAGTGAGTTAAAGCTGATTCAGGCTAGATGTGATTTACGTCATACTCATTTGTACCAGATGTTAATTTGCATCAACAAGTGGTTCCTGTAGACTTCCTTTAACCATCATATGCAATTATGTATATTTTCATATGTATATATTCAGAGCTCATTCACCTGTTGCCAAAGGTAAAATAAAGAATGCATTGATGTGAAAAAAAAAAAAATCCTCCCAAGGAGTCCAGAAAATCCAACTGTATTAAGCAGCTCCCAGACAAGGTGTAGGCTCTATGATTAGTATTCAATCAGCCTGACAGGAGCTCATTCCCCTCGAGCACATCTGGTGTGTATTTCCGTGCTTTAGAATGTGGAAAAGTAAGAGCTAAACATATGGACTTAACCCATTTCACCTAAAGAGGTGAAAAGTGGGTGTTCAGATGTTATCAGGTGTGTAGCTGGCAGTCACAAGCACACTATGTAAGTCTCCCCACACTGGAAGGATCTGGCATGGAAAAGCATCCTCTGGGAGCAGCCAGCAGAGCCCAGCAGATGCCTGTGCATGCTCAGCACCATCACATCCCAGGGGTGGGCAGAGGGAGGAGGAGGACTTGCACAGATTTGCCGCGTGTCCGTGGAGAAGCTAGTAACATCCCGGCATGGAATATTCTCGTGCTCTTTTGATGCACAGGTGCAAAAAGATCCAGGAAAAAAGGCTCAGGCATGGCTTCTTTTGTACAGCATGTTTCAGGTTTGACTGAACACCGCACAGTGGCCTGTCAGTAGAGGAATCTCATTGGTAAATCAAGTTTTGAGTAACTATGTCACCTTCAGTGAGACAAACCCGGGTTATCAACCAATTGTCCTATTTTGGCCTCAGACTTGGTTTAGCTAAGCAAACCTATGCTTGGAGGACATGCAGCAGGATGTTGTTTTGCTATCATTCACTGCAGCACAGTGTACTTCATACAGGAGAACCATTTTTTATTTCCGCAGGTCCCAGCAAACCAGCAGTATCACAACATACATCATATTGGAAGATACTATAATGATGCAGTCACACATCCTGATTTAAGATCCTGCCAACTATGGCAATTAGTCATGGATGAGTGATTTGGATCTTTTAAAGTACCACCATCAAAGGTATTGGCAAAAGTGGTTTCAATATGAATTTGTAAAAGTGAGACTTAACAAAGTTCAGTGGCAAGGTTCACTCTGTTGCTTACTACACAGACGAAACATGCAAAGGAAGATCAAGTTAGAACAGAGCTGGAATGACTTACACTGAGACCAGAGATGCAAAAGGGTAAGGGAGGCTGTTGAGTGATGAGGTTCAGAGTGGACCCCTTTGGTTTCTAAACTGTGATGGAGCTTAGGTGTGCCTAGGTCTAATCTTAGTCTAGACCTGGACAATGGGTTATGTCTAATGGAATTATCTATGCAAAGTTTATAATAATGGAGTCTTGATTTCATGCTGTCAGTCACCAAGGATCTGTTGCTTGTACACACACATCCCTTCCTTCCTCTCCCCCCCCCAAAGTAAGGGTCCTCTCCACCTCGGGTAAAGAAGGATCTCTTAGTCTTAGGTAAGGAATCTCAAACCTGGAGAAGCATCCCTGCTCAAGGGGAGGTCACTGGTGTGCAGTCCAGTTGCAATTTAGAGGGAACTCAAGTCAGACATATCCAAAGAGCTGTGATTAGTAAAAGGTGTCCCTGCCTCAAGGAGCAACCTTGAGAGGTGTTCCACCTCAAGGGGATATCGCTGCCATGCAGGGAGAGCTCAAAGAAGGTTCACTTAGGCTGTTTTATCGATGAAATGTGTTTGCTTCCTAGTCAAATGGCATACAATGGAAAGGTATGCATGAGACTCCTTGTACCCACAACTTTGTTTCTTGATAAATGAGTCTTGGAAAAACCACCCACTATTCATGTGTTGATCACATGATGGATGTTCCAAACTCCTGCATGGATGCTCACTGGGTCACTTTGTTCCTTTGTGGGTTTCTTGAAAGAGTTCTTAACCTGAATGTGGCTCAGGCCTTTACCTCCATTGAGGCCTGTACCAAACTATTGCTAGTTTGGGTAACAGGTCAAGTGCATCTGTCACAGAAGCCCAACATTGGATGTAATTCTGAACTCACTTTGAAACATGCCGTTTACAGTGACCCATGTTTGCTGTTAGTATAGGGTGTATTCACACTGTGAAATGAAACAGAGCTGCACCTGCTTACACTAATGTATTTATTTATCTCTCTGTATAGCTGCTTTATTAGGAATTGTTGAGTCTACTTTAAAAGGCACTTATAGGCAGATGGTTTTACCTTGTAAATCACTTTATCATAAAGATGGATGTGCTTCATGCAGAAGTGGAGTTTCTGCCTTCTTTTCTTGCTTACTCATATTAACAGGAATGTGCATGCAAATGCATATCTCCCAGCAGCTACAATAAATTGCTCTTGGGCACTTGAATGCCTTCCAGCTTGATTTAGAAGTTCAAAAGAAATGTATACATACACATATATATATATATCTCCCCTCGTCCAAAAGCTGAGGCAAGGGGCAAGGGAAGTTGATTGTTTGGGTTAAGGTTTTAACCCCATGTTCGCAGTTTTTGAAGGTGCTATGGCTTTGATGAGATAGGGCTGTCTTCCCTCCACCCCCTTGCATGTGGGCTGCTGTGTTTAATAAGCCAGAAAAATGTAAATGTAAATAAGACAGATAAGATTAAGACATAAAATACAGACTGATGATTAAATACATTATGATCTTCTATGAGAAACAGCCTCAACAGAAGCCCTGGGTAAAGCTCCAGCTCAGATGTATTGTCTCTAATTACAGTGATCAGTCCCAAACAATCAACTGGTTTCCCTATATACCCCAGGCCTGAAGCAGTCTTCTGCTGTTGGGGGAAGGCTGCGGAGATGTTTCTCTGCAGAACTGCTAGTCTTCAGCTGTGTGGATGTTGGCCCTGTGCAGCTGTTTTGGGTGTTTCTATAAGCAGCAATGTGTAAGTAAAGCTGTTATTATATGTTGTGGCTGGAGTGTTATGCTTAGTAGGGCCAGTGGGTTCTAACAAAATTGGCTGTTTGTAGAATATCATTGTTGTTTTGTTTTGTTTTGTTTTTTTTGGGGGGGTGGGGGGGAGAAATGGATGTGCTTCATCCTGCAGTTTCCAGTGTCTGGTTGAATGCAGCTGCTAATGCGCATCTTTGCAAGTGGATGGGGGCTTTTAGTCCTTACTTGGATCTCCTCTACTACTTCCTTTCTCTGCTATGATACTTATATGCGAATGTCTAGAAACTCATTCTGTGCAGCTAAATGACTTGGTTTGCTATCTCAATGTTCTGCCACTGGGTGTGGAAGTAGCTGTAGTGATATGTGTGTATATTGCAAAATGTTTATACACAGCCTTGTGATTGCAGATGTGTGCTTGGCCTCTTTTGGTGTAGAATAAGGGAAGAAAAACAGTATTTTGTTGTGAAACTGGAAAACATTTGAAAGAGTGGAATGCTTATACTGTGCGTGTTGTCCCTGCTTGTGTGATGCACTGTTTATTCCCCTCTGTCAATTATAGGATATTTGGGAAGGGAAATCCAAACATGAACTTTGGTTAAACACACAAAAAAGGTGCAATGGCTAAAATACACTGTGTAGAGTGTTGTTTCCAGACCCTTCCCACTAACTGCCTTGGCACATAGCAAATGACTGATAAAAGGGGAGAATTTTTTCTGCCTGCTTGGCAGTGGGCTGCTTCGTACCCTGAGTTTCCACCACTGAAATCAGTTACGCTACACCACACGGAGTTTTAAGTTTTGCATTATAAGGAAACACCAGCAATCTGTCTTGAAACTCATCTCAGATGGGAGAAATCAAGGTGTGTCTGTGACTCCAGCACAGATCCCATGCTCTGAGGGGGATGTGTGGAGTCAGAGCAGTTCCCCCACATCCTCTTGTATCTGAGTGATTTAGCTTTGTACAAACAGACAAAGCATTTAGACTTCTGCCTGCTTGAAATACGTTTTCATTTTTCACACCCAAAGTGCCTTTGCCTCGACCTGTATCATTGTGAGAATTAGTTGAAATAGTTTAAATCTTTCTCCGGATATGTTTTGTTACCTCAGCTGCGTTTTTTTAACAGCTCAGCTTGTTGGGAGCTGAAAGCATTCTAATATATTAAGGACTTTCTTTACCATGTTAAAAGTATGGAATATATTTAAGTGAATACAGTATTAGAGGGGAAAAAAGAAAATCCCATTTTTTTTTTTACCTTTAAAGGGAAGGTGTTCTTGGTTTGTTTCAGGAAGCTGATAAGCATGTGGGTCCAAATGGACCCAAATGCTGAGACAGACACAGGAACTGCTGGTTTATTTAATGCAGTTTTACTCACTAGTAAGATCACAAACTTTATCCTACAAATTGCTAATAAATATTAACGAGCTTTTACAGCTTTCAACAGAAAACTCCAAGGGTTATGTCTAGATTTTAGACCAGGAACTTCTCTGAGAGCAGCTGGGAGAGTATGGCATGCTGCAGAGTATTCATCTCTCACCATGCCCACTGCAGAGGGAAAGACAGACCAATCCTGTAGTCTTGTGAGGCACATGCGTATTTTTCTTCCATGGTATGGCAACAAAACAGGCAGTATTCAATGGCAGGGCAATGAGACCTGCCCCACTGAATCTGTAGCAGATGAGATGAAACACTGGCATGTAGATGCATTAAGGTAATCTTAGGACTGCTCATGAAATAGTGTTAACTTTCATCCTTGCTCACCATAGGCATATTTCCGTTCAGTGAGCTGGTAATAAAAGTATCTCCCATAGTCTTGAAAAGGCAGGCAAACAGAACTTCAGAATAACTAACCTGCTGCCTCTGGCATGGCAACGTCATTTTATTCCCTGCGGAGGGAGAATAATACAATTTACTTTGTCCTTCTCTGCATTCATTGCTCTGCAAGAAACTATATTGAAGAAAAGCATTCCTACTGTTTTGGCATAGCTGCTATTTTTTTTACTTGCTTGTTCTGTGAGTATCATTTTGGTAACCTAAAAAAGGAAGAGCGTGATCTTTGGAGAAAGGGGAACTTTAAGGGAAAGGGAGCTATCTTAATGTTGTGCTTTCATGAAAAGGAGGCTTTGTCCTGAAGGAGCACTCACATCATAAAAAGTTTACTTAAAGCCGGCCTTTCCTGGTAAGTAATGCATGCCTTCTGTTGACTTCCCGTGAAGTTGTCCAAGCACACTATTTAATTCTGCCCTGCAGCGCTGGGGATTGTGTGGGACTGACCCAGCGTTACCTGTCCCGGCTGTGGGAAAAAATGAGCCAAACGGTGGGCGGCACAGAGCAGAGCTGAACCACCACCACGTCCGGGTGATGGCGCAGCTGCGACCTTGCAGGCTTGGGTGATGCAGTGAGCGGGGCAGAGCTGTGGGCATGTGCTGGGGCAGCCCCATGAGTGGGGGGGAGGTTATGGCAGGCAGGAGGCGCCCTCACAGCGCAGGAGCAGGCATGAACCACTTTTGGGCGGTGAAGCCTGTCAGGCTTCAGGCAGGGGAGGAGCGCAACATTTCTTTGCTTTTGCTTTAATCAGAACTGCCCTCAAATAAAGGGAGTGTTTTGAAAAAGCAAGGGCTTCAGGAAGAAGCAAAGTGCTTCTAAAGAGAGCAAAAGGTTTTAAGTGCAGTTTAACAGTGTGCCTCTGCCTCTATTTACCCAGGGGTATTGCCTGCTTTTTCACATCTGACCGGTTGAAAAATGCTTTGGCAGACAAATATCCCCACATCACCTGGGCAGGAGCAGTTCCAGGCACAGCTACAGGCTGGGCGGAGCAGAGATTTGGAGCAGCCCTGTAGAGAAGGACTTGGGGGTGTTGGTTGATGACAAAATGAACATGAGCCGGCTTCAGTGTGCGCTCGCAGTCCAGAAAGCCAACCGTATCCTGGGCTGCATCAAAAGGAGCATGACCAGCAGGTCGAAGGAGGTGATCCTGCCC